>SMLS01059683.1:0-10053 GCA_004785975.1 Popillia japonica
TGTTTGGTGTCCTGTGGGTGATAGTAATCTAGTGTTCTACTTCGGTATCAAGAGATCCAGTGAATATTTGTAGGATTTTAAATAAAAAAAATATCAAAGAAGCTCTGGCAATCATTAAACGTTAACTGTACAAAACTTGTAAACAGCAAAACACTATTTTTAGCAAACTGTCATACACTTAAAGATTGTGGTTTAGATACACGTAATGGTTAGCCAATTGGGCTGGCTGGCAAGTGAGCTGCAAGTGCGATTACAATAAGGGGGCAAGGGGTGCCTAGAGGGTATCAGAAGGGCACAGTAACTCGATGTGTCAACCATGCTAGCGTGGTTGGTTTTCGCCTCTAGCGTGATAGGTTTTCGCCTCAGAGACTCGGCCCGCCTTCCACATCATTCAACATTTCAGGATACTTTGGAAAGACCTTGTTTATCTGCATGCATTGTTATGCATAGGGTTCTCCTAGCACATACTGCATAGATACAACTGTCAGGGTTAGAAAACAGTTCTTCCTTAAAATGACCTTGTCTATATAATAAAATCAATAAGATACGTTACAGATACAACTAATTAAGCCCAACATAACACTTGCGAATTCAATATATTAGGAAATAATCATCTTGTCCTCTACAACAGGTGAATCCCCTTCACAAAATAGGTTACCACGCCGTAGTAAATTATAAGGCAGTTTTCATTTATAACCGTTAACGATACCAGGTAGGTAGGTGTTCGTGCTTAATTCGACTTTGATTTTCCGAGCGTGTCTCACTTAATATAATATTGTTTGATGAGGGTGCGAGAGCTTTAATTATACCTGGCCCGGGCTATTTGTTCCATTTAATGAAACGGGACGTAGCGGAGATGTTTTAGTAGTCCGGTGTAAATATTAAACATCAATCGCACCATTCTATACACGGATATATTTGATGTTGTCTAGGTGATCTGTAAACGGGAAATGCAGGATTCTTCCGTTTATGTACTTAGTATGTCGTTAAATACGGAAATGAACTGAATGTAAGTGTAGTTAAATATTGACGTATGTATATAGAACTAAAACCTCAGCATTTTTTAATTTAATATCAAAATTTATTTGTGAAATTACCTTAAAATCAACTTAATAATAATAATAATAAATTTTCTTATTTTCATTTAGATCTGAGAGGTATCTTCAAAAGCATTTTTAATTTGTGAAATTCCGAACATAAACCTATTTTCATCCGTAGAATTCGATTTTCCACTTCATTTTCGTATCCAAAAAGAGATTTCCGAAATATTTTCCAGATTTTTAGGATGAAAAACGCTATTCCATTGTTTATTTTTATTACATAACATTTCCACCAATCACAGCTTTGAATTTTCAGATTTTCTTGTTAATTTCCATAGAAACGAACAGGGAGATATATTCTAACATCGAAAAAGTACTCACGCACAAATTTTGAGCCCCGATAAACAAATTTATAACCTCACTTTGGTCCAGCGGTGTTTCTAAAGGTTAGCTTCCGAATTTTGTTATCTAACGTCCGTCTTAACATCACCCACCAGTTAGATAAACAAAGAGGTGCATTCAAGACCGAGCTAAAGAAATTATTTCCCGAAACTTTTTCCACAACCCTACTAATTCAACCAGACAAATTCGGATAAAAAACATTTCCACCCACATCAAGAATTCCCGCCAATTTTGTCCATTCACCGCAGTCAAACTGAGATCCACCGGCTATCCCGGGATTCACACCGAAGGTTAGTGTGAAATAAAGAGTATCCCCGTTTTTTATTGTCTTTCGTCATTCTGTAGTTATATTATTATTATTTGCGATATTATTCGTTAATTTGATTTTGTGAAGGTCAGAGTCTGATATAAACTATCGCCCAATTACTAACTCAATTTTCCGCTCTTCGTACGACAAGTTGTCTAACCTACGGGTTTAATTTTTATTTAAATTTACTTAATCGCTAGTTTTTTTCTGTTTTCTTTTTTTGTTTAATCTAATTGTTACGAAATAAATAGACAATATTTGTTATTGTTTGAACCATTGTTTTATTTATTCTTAAGTTTAAATTACAAAATTGGCGTATCCGCGAATCCAGCAAGAGACCCAATCCTCGACCGAGAACTGAGCAAGTCCGTGCTAGCGCGAGCTTTATACAATATATATAGTAATGTCCTATAACAAAGTAAATAAAAAGTAGAGGTGAAATTTATCCACGCTATAATAGCGCTTTTCCACCAGGTACTTTTTAAGCTGATTTTTAAAATTATCCAGACCGCACGCCTGTCTCAGATACAGTCTGTAAAATAAACAGCCTCTTAATTTTAACGGATCAACCCCAGACAACCATTCCAAACGTTAAACGCGATTCAATACAAGCCTTATAGTAAGTCAATATGAGGTCAGTGGTAACGTTTGGTTTAAGCATCCTAATTGCAAATATTGACCCTGTCCCTGACAACGATTTGCTAGCATGATCTATGTGATGCTCCGAAGATAAATTTTTGTCCACTATACAGCCTAAAAATTTTACTGTGGTACATTCAGGCAGATACGTATCATCCAAACAAATCGGTACTGGGGCGTTCTTTTGCCTGTGATACTCAAAAGCAATAAAGTTTGTTTTTGCTGCATTTAGTATCAAACAGTTTTTCTGCATCCATTGTAACATCGAACGTGCACATTCAGTACCCCTACTGGACAGCTCCGAAGAGTCTACTGCCGTAAAAGTAGATGAAGTGTCACCCACAAATTGGCACAATCTTTCAACTTTAAAATTTAAATGAAGATCATTTACAAATATTAAGAAAAGCAGTGGGCCCAGAACAGACCCCTGGGGAACCCCTACATTACTCATTTTTTCTTCCAAAAAACTATCTTATGGTCTTGTACTATCGCGACCCGATCTGAACGATCATTTAAGTATGATTTAATCCATGCAAGACACGGTCCTCTAACTCCATATTGTTCAAGTTTTTTTATTAAAATTAAATGATTCATTGAGTCAAATGTGTGGCTTGATGCAGAGACCTCAGTTATACAATACTCAAAGTCTTTCTCTATTTTTTAGAAAAAGCGTTGATAGAATTTTTAACAGGTATTGCTACACCCCCATGCCGTAAATACCATCGCATTCCACCATTTACCCCATTCGCGTATACCGAATATATTTTATACATTCCGGCGGTATCATAACATTAAGCGATGCTATTGGGAAATAGAACGGTGTGTGTCCTTAAAAATATTTTCCGCATATTCCGCTCTGACACTTGATATTTTCTTAGGGCCTTCTCCCGGCAACCCAATAAAACTCCGACAGCGGCGCGCACATTGAATTTCCACCCTGAGCCGGGCGGGTGCCATAAATAAGACCTAAAATAAATAGGATCGGGGAGGTAATCCTCGTGTGCTACGTGAGTGCAAAAACTTTCAACATATTTCAAACTAAATACTTATTATTATTTGAGGGGCCGTCGTGGGATATATATATAGTGTCGAAAAATAAGTTCGGAAGTAATCGTAAATCAGTCCGGGGTAGCAGTTAATACGCCTGGCGGAAAGTACCATGGGTAGAATACAAGAACCTTGGGGATGGAGCGAGGTGAGAAACGGGGGAATAAAACGGGAAATCTGTAGGTGTATTTCAAGATGCAGTTTTCGTGTTAAGCGGATGTGTTCGGCCAGAGCTTAAGAGTAAGTGTGAGGTTATGTAAATCGGGGAAATCGCCGAGTGGAGATTGTTTCTGATTCTAGGTTAAATTCAGATTTGGTAGGTCTTTAATCTGCGTGCTCCAGCAGGTGCTGCCGAAATATTAATACTGTCTTGATGGGGATTGAAGTTTTAGAATTTCATGAGTCGAAAAACCTTCAATTTTTCTGTGGTGAGAAACCAGCAGTGACTAGTAGACTTATTATTGCAGTATTTTAACAATCTTTGGAGAACCTTTTCCTTTTTACATAGTTTTGATTACTTCTTCCATAAGTCTTCTGAATTACAACCAAATGAGAATTTCTTCCATCCAAAAGTTCCTCCTTGGAGCAAATCCTTTCCTAGCCAGAGAGTTTTTGGTCAGAACAATAATTTCTATGTGGTGTAGTGTGGTTCAAAATTTTCTTAAACAATTTGATTTTCTGTTATTGGGTTGAGCAAATTCCATTGTAATTTAGATTCTAGAATCAAACCTTATCTGTTTGGTAGATTTATATCTAGATTTAAGGCGTTTAGATCTATGAAAACATCTTGGCCATCACTTTCTTCGTCCAGAAGTGCTGGTGATACAAGAATTAAGGGTCATATTTTGGTCGTACAAAATTAATACATGTCCATACATTTAGTGCGTTTTTCATTATGTAATTGGGATGGAAGCCGCAAAACCTAAGCAGATTGTATAAAATTGCTTTTACAGGGTATGCAGTAGATGTGTGTTGCTCAAGCATAATTTTGATCGCCAATTTGGAAATAGTGAAGCAAACTACTTTTGTTCCAAAAATATCTATCTGTAACAACTTCTTCAAGTGTCTACTGAGATTCTCCTGAGGTTTTGGTGTAAAACTTGATGGTCAAAACCTGCTTTTGCTTTTACCATTTTTCTCGTTTAACCATACAGCTTATTTTGAAATATTTTAGATCAATTTTTCTTTGAATACCTACATATTTTGATTTTATTAAACTTTAGCCCTTCATTATGATGCGACACATACCCAAAAAAGCCCTTTTTCCTACTAATTCTACTCGTAGTAAGTGTAATAGAGATTTTAGTTATGAATTTTGGTGGTGGAGATGATGCTTTGGCAGCGGATATGGACGGCATCATCAGTTAAAGTTTGAATCATTTCTGTTGATTCTCTGCAATTTTGAACTACTTTTTCACTAGTTTGGATTGGTTTTGACCATACAAAAACCAGATTAAAACTATTTCCTTAGATTTTTAGATCTACCAACCACCATCACCGAAATTTGACATTTTGACCTAGTTTTTGATTGGATTAGTATTGGCTAGCTTCAGATTTACCAATCACCACCAAAAGCCAGTAGGTCATCTATTTAAATGCGCCCAATACCAGTTTCTGTTGGTTCCCTGAGGTTTTGGTCTGGTTCTTGCCTAGTTTGGGTTGGTTTTGACCAGAAAAATACTGGATTAAAACTACATAGTTTCACTTCAGATTTACCAACCACCATCACCGAAATCCATTAGGAGAGCTATTAAAGTGCATCAAATACCAGCTTCTGTTGCTTCTCTCAGATTTCGACCTGGTTTTTGATTCGATTGAGCATTGGCTGGCTTTAGATTTACTAATCACCACCAAAAGTCAGTAGGTGACCTATTTAAATGCGCCAAATACTAGTTTCTGTTAGTTTCCTGAGTTTTAGTCTGGTTTTTGACTGGTTTGGGTTGGTTTTGACCAGATAAATACTAGATTATAACTAGTTTCACTTCAGATTTACCAACCACCATCACCGAGATCCATTAGGAGAGCTATTAAAGTGCACGAAATACCAGTTTCTGTTGCTTCTCTCAGATTTTGACCTGGTTTTTGATTCGATTAAGCATTGGCTAGCTTCAGATTCACTAATCACCACCAAAAATCAGTAAGTGAGCTATTTAAATGCGCCTAATATCAGTTTCTGTCAGTTCCCTGAGGTTTTAGTCTGGTTTTTGACTAGTTTGGGTTGGTTTTGACCGGATAAATATCAGATTAAAACTAGTTTCACTTCAGATTTACCAACCACCATCACCGAAATCCACTAGGTGAGCTATTAAAATGCACCAAATACCAGTTTCTGTTGCTTCTCTTAGATTTTGACCTGGTTTTTGATTGGATTGAGTATTGGCTAGCTTCAAATTTACCAATCATCACCAAAAGCCAGTGGGTCATCTATTTAAATGCGCCTAATACCAGTTGCTGTTAGTTTCCTGAGGTTTTAGTCTGATTTTTGACTAGTTTGGATTGGTTTTGACCAGATAAATACCAGATTAAAAATAGTTTCACTTCAGGTTTACCAACCATCATCACCGAAATCCATTAGGAGAGCTATTAAAAGGCACCAAATACCATTCTCTGTTTTTTCTCTGAGATTTTGACCTGCCTTTTTATTAGGTTGAGTATTCAAGAGTCCAAGAGTCAGTAGGTGACCTATTCCCAAGACTACCTCATCTTGAACTTTGTTGGGTGGCGACATTAAAAACCATCATTGCAATTAATGCCGAAATCCCATTATTTGATCACTATCTTTATAAAAATGATTGTATAATCGAATATTGTGGGAGAGACTGGGTTAAACTTATAAGTAAAAATGATATTTACAAATTACGATTTGGAACTGAAGTAGCGAAAGCTAATTTTCTATCGTATGCAAGGAACACCATGAGTGAACCGGAAATTGTGCTGCCTGCACCACAGAATTCGCCAACGTCACTGTTGGTATCAACACTATCGTCGTCAGAGACACCATCACCAGCATCTTCGTCGAAAACGCCATCACCGCCTTCCAGAACCCCATCACCGACAATCTCATCAGTCTCATCAGAATAGCCTATGTAAATATGAAAAAAAAGAAATAACGATTATTTAAATGGCCTAATACCAGTTTCAGTTAGTTCTCTGAGGTTTTGATCTGGTTTTTGACTGTTTTGAGTTGGTTATGACTTGATAAAAAACAGATGAAAACTAGTTTCACTTCAGATTTATCAACCACCATCACCAAAATCCAGTGGGAGACCTATTAAGACGCACCAAAATAGCAGTTTCTGTTACTTCTCCGAGATTTTGACGTGGCTTTTGATTAGGTTGAGTATTGATTGGCTTCAGGTTTAGCAATCACCACCAAAAGCCAGTGGGTGAGCTATTAAAATGCCAAAATACCAGTTTCTGTTAGTTCCCCGAGGTTTTGATCTGGTTTTTGACTGGTTTGAGTTGGTTTGGACCAGATTAAAACTAACTTTATTTCAAATTTATCAACCAGTTTCAATTGGTTTTCGGAGGTTTGAACTCGGTTTTTGGACTAGTTTGAGTTGTTGTGACCAGACAAAAAATTAGTTTAATTTCACATTTACCAACCACCACCAAAAGCCAAAAAGAAATTGCGCTCATCAAGAAAAAAAAACCAGAGACTTTATAATATCAAAAACCATTCAAGTATTTAAGAAATAGTCTGTATAAAATTATTGATACCATTAAGGCTAAATCTTATGCTAATTGAGTTCATTGGTGCAACATCGTCATAGGATTGAATAGAAAAAAATTGAAAAATAAATTTTCACCAACAGGTTCTTGTAGTTCAATCACTTGGATGCTTTAGTGGTATAAATGGCTGATTAATAATGTCAGAACTTCTCAATCTACAACTGGAATCCTATTTGAAAAGAATGAATTTTTGCGGCCGTTTCTGTATGAAATCTATGGAGCCACTATACCTTAGAATACAGCATTTATTATAGCATTTGGCTAATAGATTATTGCAATAGCATAAGCTGTCATAAATGCAATGGGCAAAATGGCAAGGATAGATAGGTATCTTCTGAGTTCTGCTGATGTTGCTCCTGGACAAGTTCTAATAACTTCAATGAAGGTAATTTGCTGGGGCTGGAAATAATTTTGTAAACGTTGAAGATTTTATTGGTGGCTTTAATTTCTTTACCTACATAGGTGTCATTAACGGTTTTACTTCCTAAACGTTCCTAAACGTTTATCTTATTTGGTTTTCGAAATTGGATGAAAAGGATAGTCAATGTGATTTTAGTTAAGAATCCTCCTAATGGATGTTTTTGGAATGGAAATATCTAAATATGGTATGCATAAAGTCACCGTATGATATGCTTATTTTATGATTGGCACTGATCCAAATCAAGTTGCCAAAATCTGCTTGCTCAAACTGTTGCTTCCACACATGGTTGAGGAAAGCACTCTTAGAAAATGGTTCAACTTCAAATTTGTGATGCTATTGTTTATCACACAATCCAGGAGACAGGGCTCTTAATAATATGTATGTTTACTGGCTTGGTGATAGTTGAGGAATGGGAAGACAATAAATTGGATTATTGATTTAAGATATGTTTAGATAGTCCAAAGATAAGACTCCTCAAAGACTTTTGTCCTGCTATCAAGGGTACATTCATCATCAAATTTAAGACCAGATTTCCTTCACTTAGAAAACCGTTTGCTGGCCATCGAAAACAGTTTACAACAATTATCCAATTAAACCTCAATAGAAACGTTGCACAAGATATTTCTGTTTCTAACTGCCCCCACAAAGATAAAAAAACGAATCCTCTAAATATGGCATACGCACAGATCTATTCCGTACCTGTACTAAACTGTCCCTTACACTCCATTACAACTCACAGGTATCTCTGTACGGTAAGACCTTCACTACGACCATTGTGTTCCGTTGAGGTCGCACATTCAGGTTCCCTAGATAATGGCCCGCCCTAATTTACGAACGGTACGCTGCGATTTTACAACACCGCTCGACCGAAATGGAACCATTGTTTTAGAATTTTCCCGGAATTAATGTCGGAAAGAGAGACGGAGAAATCGGAAAATTTGAAACAGTATCTCGGTTCGTTGGGTTTCATTCGGCGCAGAATTAAAAATAAAAAAAAAGGAAACCGAAGGGAACTTAGTAGACGGCACAGAGCGCTTCAGCCAGCGGTAAATGACTCTGCCGATTGCTCTTTTTAATTTTCAATTATATTACGCCCGGGCTATATAATGACGGAACTCTCCAATTATACAATTATCGAATCGACTGATGTGGACGTCCTTTGTTTTCGGTACCGGTATGCGTCCCTTTGGCGACGATTTTCCTTTCTGAATTTAGTTATTGTCGTCCTGTCGGTTTGGCAATTTCTGTGGTCAGCCTGATGAAGCGTTAATCGTACGTGTTGGTCGGTGGTAAATTTACAAACGATGTAATCGTCGAAATTGGGTTGCCCAAAGTGGTATAGTGGTTGCTTTCATACTCTTGTTTCAGTCATACAAGACCATCACCATCAATACATTTTGCACCGCATAGCAATAAATATACAACAGAGCTTGTAAGCAAACACTGAAAGGTATGTAAGAGTTTGAAATTAACCAAAACTATGCAGCAACACAAACTAACTGAAACGCGACCGTGTTTATATGGATAAAAGCTTTTACAAAATAAGTGATCATCACTATAATTCAGATGGCAATAAAGTCGATTTTGAAGATAAAGTCGAAAAAGAAAGATTTGGAGAACATAAAATTTGTGTTGTGGCTCACAGAAAAGAAATCTTCTCTTCAGCAATGTGAACCTTATATTGTTGCAGAATGTCCTCATCCACACTCTGAATCTTGAAAGGAGCAAGTCTTCATATTTTGATAACATTTTCTTGCTTCCACTCATCATTGGAATATCAATCTTAGAAAATATTTCTACCCATAATTGGTAATGAAATTGTATTCTGACGTTTATGAATTTTATTTAGTTTATTGAAAGATAATTACAATGGAATTATGTCGATTTCTCTCTTAGATCGTGTAAGTAATAATTGAATCCATCAGGCCTACCTAAATCAATTTTCTTTTCATCAATTTACGTGTTCAAACAATTCTCGGCAATGACTCCTTTTGGTACAGGAAGCGTGCAATTTTCGAGCTTGCCTCTACTCCCCAGTAGCAAATTCTCTCGGCTTTCAGAATAGTACACAGTCAATATTTCTACTTCTGGCCGAAAATTTGACAAAACCGAAAAAGGTGCTAGGATTTGATATTTGACTAAACAAAGCCCTCTAACCCAAATCTGGGACTTTTATCGTATTCAGCATGGCCAATTACATATATAACCAAAATTTGAACGAAATCGAATGCACTTCGAACAAACAACAACAACAATCCAAATTTTTCCTTATCTACCCCTTGGGCTTTTTTTCAAAAAATCTCGACCTCTCCGATTTCGCTAAAACTTTGAATATATATGTAATCTGAAGACGATAAAAGTGTAAGATTTGACCTAAATAGTTTTGTTTTGGCAAAAAATGTATAAAAAGCAAATAGAATAGGAGATCCCAACTGCTATTTATAGATTTTTTGGCCAAAGCAACG
>SMLS01059685.1:0-23870 GCA_004785975.1 Popillia japonica
CAGTAAACATGCGAGAATGCTTGATACAGTCAACTTTTAGGAATTATGTTGTTCTAAATCTTTGGCTGAGTAAGCTACCTGATCAATATTGTGTTTATAGTTCTTGATTCTTGTAACTTTGGAAGCGAGGCTAACCTATCTTCAAAAGCTCAAACAATCTTGCCAAAGAACCTGCCAAAAACTATTGACAGATTCGATATTTAGAGATTGTGTCGTTCTAAGTCTTTGATCCAGTAAGCGACCTAATGCATATTGTGTCTTTAGTTTTTGATTCTTATACTCTGGAAACAAGATTGCCAAATTTCAAAAGGCTCAAAAGATATTGTCAACAAACATGGGAGAATAATTGATACAATCAACCTTTAGAAATTATATTGTAATTAATTTTTGGCTGGGTAAGCTACTTGATCAATATTGTGTTTATAATTCTTGATTCCTGTAACTTTGGAAGCAAAGTTAACTTCAAAAGCGCAAACAATCTTGCCAAAAAACCTGCCAAAAATTGACAGATTCTATAGGGATTGTGTCGTTCTTTTGCTTTTGATTCAGTTAGTAACCTGCCCAATATTGTGTTTTTAGTTTTTAAATCCTCTAACTTTAGAAACGAGGTTGTCCAATTTAACAAACATACGAAAATTTTTTGACACATTCGACATTTAGGGATTGTGTTGTTCTAAGTAATCGATTGGATAAACAACTTCATCAATAGTCTCTTTGTGGTTTTTAATACTTATAACTCTTTCGAAACAAGAGCAAATAAATTTGCCAGCAGACCTATAAAAATTTTCACACATTCGAGATTTAAAAGTTGTGATAAAGATTAATACTGATTCTGACGTAAAAGTTGTTTGCCTCTAGCGTGGTTAACACGTCGAATTAACCATCCCTCACTCCTAAAAAGGCCACTTAGATAGATTACTAACAAAACGTCAAGTTTGTAGTTTTTTTTGTTTTATTTATTTATTTATTTTTGTGTTTTATTTTGTTTTATTTTTAATATTATACGTGTATTACTACTGATTTCCGATTTCCTGTTATTCCTGTATTATTTACTGGAATAAAATGCAATATAAAACTTTAAAGGTTATATCAAAAAGTTTCGTTTTTCTTCATTCTAGGTCGTATGAAAAAAAGATAGTTCACCGAATCTTCTTTTTTTATTACGTCGCAATATCCGATTACTTGAATCTCCCCTTAACGCATATCCGTGCTCTTCATCTTGATATATTGTTTTCACGTACCCTCTATTCCGAATTGAAGTACTAGGTATATAGAACAGAGAGTGTATATCTTAGATATATATGATCCTTCAAATACAATCGGATTATATCTACACCAAGGGAGGAAAGCGCCTTCTTCAAACCAGTATATCTTACTTACTTGAATCACCAAAGCTGGACGTATTTATTACATAACTTAATTTTACCTTTACAGCATAAATATTTCGTGGTTTTAATTGCAAAAAGCTGTTTTTTTTTCAATTTATTTACGCTACAGCCAGATAATGTTAACCGTTGCGGATTTCGCGGCTGCAACTAAATCATTCAACGTCAAAAATATGATCCTATTACTCATATTAATCACTACATAAAAAATCCCCGTTTGCGAAATATATGTCCATCAATGTCTTCCGAGTATGACAGGGGACAAAAGTGCGTGGTAATTATAACCGGGTTTCCGTTTAAATTTCAATAGCGTTATAATATTTCCGTTTGACAGCTTCCGCCTAATTGAAATATCCGGATGTGTCTGATTACCGGCTTGTCTGACGGCGCTTTACGGATATTTAAACGCAAGGTTTAATGGCCGCGGTTTCTGGGATGATGTTGTCTACGGCGAATCAGATTCCGGTTTAAATTATTCGGTTGTATTCTCCATAGAAGATCATTAAAATAATCGCTCAGTATCTGCAGAAGAGGTAGTGTATCCATGTGGTACTGTAAACGTCAAATTAGATGTCGAGTAGTAAGAATGCTCTGTGGTTGTTTTTAAGAACGCGTTCGCCCAATTGCCAAAGTAGTAGTCAGACAATATTTGTCAGTGGTGGATCATAACATCTGTAGGAACAACTCGCTTCCATCTCTATCTCTATCCTCCAACTCATATCTATCAGGTCCGATACTCTTTGCGAGTTTGTCCATCTTATAGTCGTCATGGGATTGTTTCTCCAATATCTTAAAGATTGCTTTCGAGTTCTCATCTTCATTTTGCGCTACGTTGGCCTTTTCCAAGCATTCATTCTTCACAATGAAGGCTATTGGGCAATCAAGATCTTGAAATTTAATCCCAAAAGGTATGTAAACTCTCAGTTTCTTTAGGGCTTCTACTACTACCAACACTTCCAGCATAAATTTAGCGCAGCTGACAATCTTCTGTATCTTTTTGGAGTAATACTGCTCCAAAACCATCTTGAGATGCTTCAACGTTAAGTTCAGTCTGATATTTATGGTTCAACATCTTAAGCACTGGTTCCCTAGTCAATTTATCCTTTTTAGATACCAAAAAATATCCTTTGCTCCTCATCAAATGAGAAATCTCTAGGATTTTTCCGAAAGTCTGTCAAAAGCTATCAGCGAATTCTATCAGAATATTTTATGTATTTCCTGAAGTGTCCCATTAAACCTAGTTCAGGAAAGTCTAGAACAGTCTGAATCTTCTTTTTTCATGGTCGAACCATTCCACTTTCTAACCCCCCTTGCCTCACCAAGCAAGTCACATTGTCTTTCAGAAACTGACATTTCTTCCATCTAGTTTCTAAGCCATTCTCTTCAGTGGTTGGCAAAACAATCTTCAATTCTTCTAGTCCGCCTTTTCGGCATTCTAAAATATAATATCATCCATATAAGACATAGCAATGCATTTCCTCATAAGATCACGGAAAACCTTATTGGTATATCTCTGAAATACAGCTGGGGCATCGCATAACCCAAATGGTGTCCTCAAAAATTCATATTGGCCATTTGGATTTGCAAAAGAGATGTATTTGATGCTACCTTCTGTGACAGGAACGTGAAAGAATTCAATAGTAAAAATTCTGGCATTGGCTAACTGGTCTATCTGGTCCTCGATTATAGGCAAATGATGTCTGTTTTTGATAATCTTCCGGTTTAAATTTCTGTAGTCTATTCATATTCCTATGGCGCTATCTTTTTCCTTCATAGACACTTTCTATGATGTGCATAATCCAATAGGGCATCGTCTTCAATGTTTTCTTGTGACGCAAGATCCTTCATCGTTAGCAGATATTTGGTCAATGTTTCGTCCTTCGTTGTTTTTTTTTTGCCAAACAGTGCTTTGTGTTGAACGCTGTAGACGATTTTCCTATAAATCTGCAGGATGTTTCCTGCAACTTTATGTGAAACCAAATACAATGCTTCACACTATTTACTAATGCTGCGCAGATTTACATACTTCCACCACTCGCCATCTAATTTGGCGTTTACACTAATTAGACACATAATCGCTTCCCTCACAGAATTATTAATGAACTACTAACGCGGAAAGCCCTCTGATATATTTCTGGGATTGTGGTGTGTTGTGGTGGAACAACGGCATTTGCGTGTATCGGGTAGTCACGAATCTACCGACATTAAGTACGATTAATACCATTCTTACTTTCTCCTAATCTCTTTTTTACATACGCTTCGATCTAATGAGCCGCACCATGTTATATGAAGCTGTTTGCTCCGCTAATGACTGGTATAAATATGACCACTACAACCAGGCAATATTGTATTACTGTAATTTAAAATGAACGCTTGTTTTCCTCTTTATAATTTTTCAAGGATGTTAGTATGTTTCTCATTATCGCATGTGAAGGAGATTTTAGTAAAATTACAAAATACTTGGAAGTCGTTCATTTTATAAAAATTCAATTCTAATTCTGGCAAACTGGTAAACATCTCCAGACGAGGAAACGTGTTTATAGTTGAAGGGATACGGTTTAATTTACGTAGAATTTCAATCCACTTATCCCGGGTTCGCCACAAAGGGACGGGAATTTAGTACAATGCTCAGTTTGGAACGCGGCTTGAACTGCAACTCCAACTTTAACGTACACATATTACACTGATAATAATATAAATTAAACAGGGAAGAAAAAGGACATACTATATTGCTCTGGTAATTCGTTGATTAGACTTGTCAGATACTTTATATGTTATATGTTATAAAGTTGATGTGACAACATGGCTTTACTTCCTTTTAATGGTGTTACGACTGAAATTATTATTTTGATAACATCAATTGTTACATATGTCCTTGTAAATCTTATCTTTCTCAATTATCTCAGCGTTGGACTTCATTGTTTCCAGCCATCGTCTCTTCAAATTTCTCAAAATTCTTACAATTTACATCTAAATGTGAAATTCGCTTTTAAGGATTTATTAATGTCGGTTGAATAGTAGTCAGAAAAAAATAGAAAAGTAAGTAAACCAAGGTTGTGGCCATTGTGCCATATTCTTTTGCAACTCTGTGTATACTTAACTATAGAAGTTCTTCCCAGTTCGTCCCAGTCTTGTCACTACTTGTGGTAAGGCATTGACAGGCAAGGCTGATCTTGACTAACCTTCAATGATTTGTTTAGTATGCATGCATCATAAACCAATCAAAACACACCCATAAGCGTGCATAATCGGGGCTTTATCGCACGGCGTGCGTAAAGAGGTTGCTTGGTAACAGCCAATCCCAAGCGTTTAATAGTCCAGTGAAATGTCAGGAAATGTCAAATGACATATAGGTAACTCGTAAAGTTAAAGCCACTCCGCTTCGCGTCATGGCTTTAAACTCGTTACTCGTGCTTTAAAAGCTCGATTATGCATTAGTGTCATAATATACTATTTGTGGACACTATACAGGGTGGCCATTCGAAAACGAAACGGCATTGATTTTGGGCATTTAATGTCATATAAAAATAAAATACTCAGACACGTCAACTTTGTTTTTGAGGGGGACATTTATTAGGCGTACAAGCATACCCTCATCTGCAATCCCTTGGGCAGGGTGGAACTGACCCCAAAAATCTTAAATGGAAAGGGGGGTTGAGTTGTACCTCAATTGAAAGGTCTTTCGATTCTCTTTACAATGATACCTAATTTATGGCATTACATCTCAATATGATGCTCAAAAATTAACTTTTATTTCTGTTATTAGGAGAAGCGATTTACAGTATCAAAGAGATAAACTTACATGTATTAGTCAAGTGGATGTTGAAAGTGCTGCCCACCAACTTCCATGCAGTGGTGTAGGTTGTATTCAAAACGGTTTCTCACATTTTGAAGCATATCTGGTGTTATGAGATGACATTCATTTGTAATTCGCTCCCGTAAACCTTGTAAAGAAATTGGTGGAGTGGCGTAAATCTTAGATTTTGTCCCCACAAAAAAAGTCTAATGGTGACAAATCTGGCGACCTTGGTGGCCACTCAATAGAACCTCGCCTACCAATCCCCCTGTCCGGAAATTCTTGGTATAAATAGTCCCGTACATGCAAAAGGGACAAATACTTTACAAATTCAATTTCTTGTATCTGAAAATAAACAGTTTTTATCTTAAGAAAAAGCCTGGACCGTGCCATGTTTAGTTAGTAGCCTGCGCTTTGAGTTTTTATCTTAATTTAGCACTTTCAACATCTACTTGACTAATAGATGTAAGTTTGTTATCCCTTCGATACTGTAAATCGCTTCTCCTAATAACAGAAATAAAAGTTAATTTTTGAGCAACGTATTGAGATGTAATGCCATAAATCATCAGGTATCATTGTAAAGCGAATCGAAAGACGTTTCAATTGAGATACAACGCAACTCCCCTTTCCATTTAAGATTTTTGGGGTCAGTTCCACCCTGCTCAAGGGATTGCAGATGAGGGTTTGCTTGTACGCCCACTAAATGTCCCCCTCAAAAACAAAGTTGACGTGTCTGAGTATTTTATTTTTATATGACATTAAATGCCCAAAATCAACGCCGTTTCGTTTTCGAATGGCCACCCTGTATAGAACATTCGTTGACCAGATTAGTTGCTCAATCTAGAAACCATACCACAAATCTGCTCCTGATTGGATTCTATGTTTGACAGATAGTTTGGAATCTGGTTGGACATACAAAGTTGCTCATATTTGACGTATAATCACCATATTTTTTCAATGTCAGCTTTTACCAGATTGAATATTTATTGAATTTATTTGAATCTCAGCACAGTTGGCAGCATTTAACACTGCCAATCTTGGATATATTTGACGTATTGAGGTGACGTTTTCCCAAGTGTGTCCCGCACTTACCAATTACTCGAAGTTTGACACTTAAATGTCAAACTTCCAGAACATGCTCGTTGAATTTTGTCGAATTCGAATGTTAAACGTCAAATATAGATTGACATTTAGATGTCAAATAAAAACAACTAATAAATAAAACTAATATTGGGTGGGAGTATTGCAGAAAATAATATTGAAACTGCTATTATAATAATTAGCAAGAAACTAGAAATACTTTCTAAGTGGTTAAAAGTAAATAAACTTAAATTAAATATGTCCAAAACAAAAGCAATGATAATTGGTGCTAAACAGTTGTGTGCGGATACTAATAGTAACATTGTTGTTGATGGTGCACATATAGAACTTATAAAAAGAATTAAATACCTTGGTATTATTATAGACAGCAAATTATCTTTTAAGAACCACAGAGACTATATAGTTAAAAAGGTTGCTAAGAAAATAGGTTCCTTTGGTAGAATTAGTTCCAAACTTAATAGGCACCTGGGCAAGAATTTTAGTATATAAAAGTATTATTGCCCCACACTTTGAGTACTGTGCCACTGTGATGCTTCTAATAGGAGATGGTGATATGTTTAAATTGCAGAAGTTGCAGAATAAAGCAATGCGAATAATATTGAACTGTAACAGATACACAAAAATATCTCTCATGCTGGAGGCGCTGCGTAGTTTGGTTTTGATATATAAAATTGTACATAGTAAAATGCCTAATTATTTAAATAGATATATTACATACAATTGTGATATACATGCATATAACACGAGAAATATAAATAGTTTTAGATTGCCGTTAAATAAGAAGTCTTGTTCACAGAATAATTTATATTACAAAGGATTAAAATTATATAATGAAATATCTAGTGAAGCAAAACAGGTGAGTAGTATAAGTCAGTTTAAGAAATACTGTAGTTGGTATGTTAAAAGTATATGCAACATTTAGTTAGTAAGAGTGATAATAGTGTATATGAATACATCCTTGAATGAATAAAGATTATTGTAACTGCCAGTTTAAATGGCATTTACCTGTATTTGACATTTAAATGTCACTTGTTCACAACTAACTTTTAAATTTGACATTTGTACATTTAATAGTCAAACTTCTTGGTATTTAAGTTTTGAATTCCCAATTTGACTACATATATTTAAATGCCAAAATTGTGTCAATTTGACTGTATAAAAGCCAATTTTGTTTATATATATGACACCACATAGACAACGTCCATGCTGAAATTGTGCCAGTCTAATATTTAAATTAGAAAATTGTTTCCAGATAACGTTCAAATCTTAAACATGGACTTCGATATTTTTTAACTAGAAAAATCCAGTGAATTCAATTGACGAAGCCATTTGGCTATACGTTTGTGTTTGGAAAACGTCATACTACGACAGAGCAAATATGAGGTATTTGAGATTATGGGATAAACCAAAAAATTAGTAAGTTTTTTTTAAAATTTTGAACATTTTCATGCAGAATTTCCACAAATTTAAACATTCTTCACAAAAAGTGCTAAACTAATCCAAAATTATTGGAAACCCCAACTCACACAAGGGACCAAAGGTGTTAAAAATTAAATAAAAAAAAATTGAAATAGAAAGCTTTGAGGTAACCCAAAAACCTGCTCAAATATTTACACCAAAAGCTATACACATATGGCGGACTTCATTTCACACATATCGACCTTCACTTTCTATCCCCCCACCCCAATTTACGCGTATGGAACCCTTCTACGAGCAACGAGCTTTTAAACGCCTCATTACGAATGCTAAACAGGAAATGCCGTAGCTGAACCGAAATTGTTTACGTTCAATTAGGCGCGGGCGGTTCAACAATTCATCTTTTAATTACCGACCTAATTAGACAAGGTAGTGCACGGAAAGCACTCTAATGTCTAATGCATGTGCTCTCTAATTTAGTTTCTACGTTCCAAGGCAGCAGGTAACGGCATTCTCGAAATCGCGGTACCGGGGAGTACTCAACAAACCTCTCTTGCCCTTCGAGCGTAGCACCCTTGGAAGTGTTGCTAAATCTGTCTCCTTTAAATCTTACGGACGATTGTTTGTTGAATGGTACTAACGTATACAGTAAAAGAGGAGTTTTTCAAAGAAGAAGAAAAGGACGGAAATCTGAGTATTTGAGTATACTCAAAGACTACGAAGTTTTGTTCTGACAAAGGTTGAAAATAAAATCGCAGCAATAGGTACTTTGAGCTTCCTTTTACCTCCTTAAATCCTGCCTAAATATGAACGCAAACTTTGAAATATAGAGGTGTCACAGCACCTTCTTCCCGGTAATAAAGCCGATCTTCCTTGAACCTAAACCCAGGTTATAAGGCCAAAATTACCAAACACCAGTAGTAATTTTCTACGCGAATAACGCAAACATGAGTCGTAACTTACCACCAATTAATTGAATTTCGCTCTTAATGATAATTTACTTAGGAAATTTCGTCAGAGCGTCGTTTATAGGCGAAGTTTAGTTTGTTTCGTTGGGCGAGCCGTTGTAGTGGGGTAGGTGGGATCGGGTTTGAGTGGAATTGGTATGATGGTGGTGCTTTCTGGGACGACGATCCCGTATAAAGTAGAGAGAGAGCGAATCGAACTTATCGAATTCGGATATCTGCGAACCGGAATGAATGAGAAAATTATACTTTCCAATTTATTTGAATGAAAGATTGCCGTAATAAAGTTGTCGTTGGTACGTTCGCCTGTACGGCAACTGGCTGCTTTTCGTTGCTGCTTGCTTTCTATTGCCGCTAGTCGTCCGTTGAACTGAACGTCGAACGTCATTTATATTCATACGCGGTCGAAAATCAAAACGCCTTTAAATATTGCTTTATTGCGCGCTGGCAACGGTGACGTCAATACTGAAATTGGAAACTATAATTTCCACGAACAACACAGATGGTATATACAACTCACGGCTGGAGTAATACTCGTAACAACCTCCTACCCAGACGAGGAAGAAGGCTATTGTACGTAGCGACCTCTCGTATTATAATACGAATATTATTAAACACAAATCTGACACCTGTTCGGTGTAAATGACATCCACTTCCCTCAAATACGATCACCAACAACGGAACATTCAAACATTCAGGACAGTAACCGTGATTACACACAACTAAATGAAGAATAATTAATCTATTTCCAGATCCGGCTGATGATAACATTTCTAACACGTCGCTTTGAAAGAAATGTTTAATTAGGGAAATGGTCGGCGTAACGTTTCACGAAACCTGTTAACTTTAATATACGCGCGCATGCAGGGAACGCAGACTATTTCGTTTCAAAAATGATTAAGTACAGTTGTAAAGGAGGATGTTATCTTTGTCAAAGTTAATGAAGTTGCTAACAAGTTATTTTCTGGACGAATATATTCCCTGTTGTTTTACGGCGCGCCTTTTGTTAGTCAATCTTCCGGAAAATGAGGGAATTGTTTTCCGCATATGCGAGGTAATGTAATCGGTTCGTTCGTAATATGTTAGGAAGTTATCGGGGTACGTTTTTTTGATTGATTTCCTTCTAACGAGGAATACGTATTGGGAACAATCAGAAACAGTTGAGTTGGGAATTGTCAGAATCAGGTTTATATCTATTTAATTAATACTTAGATGTGCCATACAGTACACATAGCTAATCGTTTGTTATACAAGGCAATAATAAAACTTAATTATCGCCTTGATAATGACAGCATTGCTGTCGAAATTTATTATTAAATTTTATCGTATTATAGCTATTAATGTAACGAGATTATTATGCGATTTATAATAACCGAGGACGTTGCCTGTGAAACGTCCGAGGTTTATATAAATCGTATAATAATCGAGTTGCATTCAAAGCTTTATCGTATCATTGACAACGATGGAAATCAAAAACTTTGTTTATTGTAATTTATTGTCATTTTACCGTGTCTTAACGTAACTAACGTATTATATTTCCTAACTAACGTATTATGAATTGTTATGATGTTATGATATCAATAATATGTAATAAAGGTTTAACTTAAAGTAAGCTTAATTGTCAATGATACGATAAAACCATTAAGCTTACTTTAAGTTAAACCTTTATTACATATTATTGACATCATAACAACTCATAATGCCTAGTAGGAAATATAATACGTTAGTTACGTTATAATACGTTAGTTACGTTGGTTATGACACGCTAATATGACAATAAGTGACAATAAACAGTTTTTGATTTCCATCGTTGTCAATGATACGATAAAGCTTTGAATGCAACTCGATTATTATACGATTTATATAAACCTCGGAAGTTGCACCATCCTCGATTATTATAAATCGCATAATAATCTCGTTACATTAATAGCTATAACACATGCCTATTTTTTGTTACCTGTTCATTGTGTCAAATGCCCTTCGGAATTTTCATGTTTCGTAATTTTAGCACTATGATGAATTAAGTCTCATTCCGTTGTTTGACCAAAACGGTTCACTACCAAACAAAAGACGCGGAAAACAAAACAAAGTATTTTTAATTTCACACCCACAAATCCAGTCATTTTTCTGATAAATATCTATTTTGAATTATCTTATAACCTCTTTACCTTTAACAGATTGTTTATTTTCTAAACATAATTGAGGCATCAGCCGTTTAAGATTTTTTATTGCGATTTTTTCATCATACGTTAACCGCGAAGACGCATGATTCGATAACGGAGGCACGAAATTCATAGTACAACAGCGGTGAGCAGACTGGCGATCTTGCTCACACGCTATGTATTATACGATATGGAAGTGTATGGAAGTAGAACAAAATACAATTCTCCCCACCATCAATGTAATGTTAATGGCTTGATGGAGCAACGGTTGGGCTTTGCTCATTTCGGTGCATGTAGGTTGCTACACGCGCCGCACTATTTGCGACATCTAGCGCGATTTGCAAATAATAAATTTCTCCAGTTAGATTATCGGTATCTGCCCTTACCGACTTGTGGACTTATCATTTCTTGACAAATTAACGACCACGTTACTGTTCAGAATACCACATATTAAAGAGCTTTCCAAATTGTCGATGTAATGCTATTTTTGGCTGCGCCTAATTTGGGACCTAAAGCGCTTTAGTTTGGGATCCATGCACCGAATTCCGTGGTGGCGCTTATTACAATAATAGAAATGCTTTTAATTTTGACAGTAGCCAGTTTGTTATTTGACATTAGAACAGTAGTACTGCATTAGACAGTTTGTTATTTGTCATCGTTGTTGTCTTTTTATTATTCTCAATTGTTCTATTATAAAATATTTGTGGAAGTCTACCATCTAATAATTTTTGTATTCCAGATTTCCGCAGTATCAAAAGAAACATTTAATATAATGTTCTCTTCTTGCAAGCAACATTATTTATACCTAAATTAAAGAAAGATAAAGTATGCTGTTATGTGCATACAATCTTTTATACATGTATTATGTATGTTGTACAGATATTTGTAATAGCAGTAAAATAAACATTCACTATTTCGTTGGGATCGACCAAGTAAAGTTTTTCCGTCGGGAACCACTACTGGTGATTACCATGGCGAAATGAATAAAGCAAACTATTTGCAATGGTTTGAATATCAGTTACTTCGTCAATTAGAATTTCCAAGTGTAATTGTTTTGGATAATGCTTTATACCATTCGACTATATTAAGTAAACCACCAACTACATCGTCTACTAAAGCAGAAATTCATGATTGGCTTATTAACCAAAATATAAGCTACAGTGCAGATACATATGCTAAAAATTCAATTACTGGAATTAGTCGAAAAGTAAGTAGAAAACTTGATTATTAGTTTGCTTTAAATTGTTGCCTACAATTTTATAGAAATAAATCGGAACCCATGTACGAGATTGATCAACTAGCGGAGAAATATGGCCACAAGGTCCTGCGTCTTCCACCATATCATTGTATTTTCAATCCAATAGAAAATATCTGGGGTATTGCGAAAAACTACTTCACTCGTCATGTTGAAGAAACGGGCTATGCAATAGAAAATGCGAAATCAGTGTGGCTAGATGCCCTTCAAACAATAACTCCAAATACTTGGGAAAAAACAGTGGAACATACGGAAAGAGAAATACAGATATGGAGGGATAGAGAAGTGGGATTTGACCGGGAAGATATTGGAGAGTTTATTATCCATGTTGGTGCAGAGAGTGACACTGAAGAAAATGAATCATCTGATTAAATTGTAATCTCTGTACTAATGTTTGTTACAGTTGAATTTATTAATTTTCAAGTCGTTTTGCAAGTATATTAAATTTTGGCATTTTTGGTTGTTTCAATGTAAATCTGTATTTTTATTTTAATTGGACGTTCTTATTAACTGTAATATGTTAATTAAGTAAGTATCTTGTAGTTACGAATTATCTGATACTTTCAAAGAATAGATGATGAGTATATCCAGTATATCACAATAATGTCCACGTCCTAACACTAAATTAAATATGATTAAATTCAACTACAGTGCTGCCCTCTTACGCTTAAGGTGTTAAACTACGGATTAGGGCTGATTAGAGCGTATACTGTATAGTATCTACTTTATCGACAAAACCGTATTTTCTAATAGATTTGTTTAGTTTTCACATCTCAGGCATTGTTGCCACGACTAATTTAGGTTAGCTGCAATTAATGAATGACAAAATATTTGAAATACTTTTTGGTTAGAGTTTTGTTGTAAGATTACATTTTATGGAATAACAAGTTTTAATGGAATTTAACCCCGGCGAATGTTAAATGCGACATATACATATGCTTTATAAAACACACATATTATGTAGGTACAAAATATGGATATGGTTATACTTCCATTTCATGTAGGTAGATTTAATATTTATAATGTTAGAAATTCTCGCTTTAGCATATCTTTGTTGAAATTAATTCTAAGAAAATTAGCCAACATGTTAAGCTAAAGAACATTCAAAAAAGGAGTTAACCAGCAGTAACAGTATTAATAGAATGTAACATCTCATTGTTAAGGTACATCAGACGAAATAGTTTTATAATTATTTCTGTATAATACAGTGTAGTAAAATAAAAATACAATCTATAGTTTTTAATACTTTTTTCCAGAAAATATTTGATTTATTTACATTTGTATATAGGTTAGTATTAAGCGAGGACTACACAAATTCTTCGATTTCATCTTGCAGTGCATCTGCTATCCACATATTATTCTCAATTTCTTTAACATGTTCGATATAGCCTTGCCAGTTATCAACTTTGTGTAATCTCTGGTAATTAGCTCTGCCATAGATTTTTGATATAATGCTTTACTTGTGTTCTATTGGATTTAAATCACAATTATAGGGTGGCAAACGTAAAATTTCACAGCCGTTGACACAACACAAATAATCTTTACCTTCTTTTCGGAATTGTTTGATGGCTCCATCTAATGATCTCAGTCAGATCAAGCAGTATACTTTACCGCTTTACCAATTGAAATTTAACACCAATAACATGTGAGAATCTATACAAACTTGTTCGTTTGAAGGTTCGTTTGAATCACTATCAGCATTTATAGCAGAAAAAGAATAACATTTAATGTAGGTAGGACATTTTCCATTAATAAGTTATGCACTTTTCGACAGACAAATGCCTGCACATTTTCATCATATGTGCATAACGAATGTGTTCCTTTCCTTTTCTTTTTCTGCTTTATTGGACTTGATAAAGGTTTTTCTTTAGTTTGTCTCATATTTTGTATAAGCTGTGGTGTGAACACTTTACAGCTTTGCTGGTTTGACAAACTGCGTCACTGACAGCCATACCCTTTTCCGTAAAGTAATTAAATACATAGAGTATCATTTGCTTCACTTTAATACTAAAGGTTTCACCTTTATATCGTTTTCTTCACGACTCCATCACGCCAGCGAGACTGAGTATTCTGAAAGAATTGCCATATTTTTACTTTACATTTTTATATATTTAATGACCACTTACTTATTGCTACTAAATGTGCAAAAGAAATGCGTTCTTAAAAGAATGGTTAATAAATAATATCAACAAAATAAAGTGTGTTATCGAAATCAACATACGCAACGATTTTGACATTTGTTAAAGACTGGACCATAGATAAGTAATACTTATAGATGTCAACGTCCCATATTGCAGATGTCGACACAAAGCAATGATACGAACCTGTAGATGACAGCGCTCGCAGCGTTAGTCCGCCGGTACTAATTCGATTGCGCGGGAAAATTGATTGTAGAACTCTTCAAGTTTTTTTTTTTTGTTCAAAAAAATTATATTTTCTTTCGACATTAATTGTCATAATACCATGAAAATTGTAATACCTAGAGAAATTTGAAAAGAAAACATATTTTGTAACATTTATTTTCTCCTTTTTTGTGTAATACATAATAACTATGTGCTAGGTTTTTTTACATTAATTGTAAGGAGACTTTGATACTGAAGCAGTTTACAATATGGGGAGAAATGTGTGGCGTAAATAAACTTCTTAGTTCGGAGTTTTTGCAATTCTATTCCAAATTTGGGTTATTATAATCTTCTCCAACCATATCAAAAGCATCTGCAGATGTACAGTATCTATCAAATTTATTTCACAGTCATTACGGTGACACCGCATTTTTTCTGTCGGCAAGTTTTTCGGGTGTATTCTTGTGGACGCGTAGCTTTTGATTTTTTTTTATATACATAACGGAGAGAGTTAAGAATACAAGGTACAGATTTGTAGACATAAATTCAATTACGACATATTTTTCATGAATATGTCTATAAGAATATATGTAATATACCAAAAATTTGTGACCAAAATGAATGGCGGCGTCACCTTAACACCAGATCAGAAAGAAATAAGACTCACCTCATTGTCATGTACAGGAAATCTAATACGTAGTGCCGCCCTTGCAACCAGACCCAGAACAGTTTTTCAAATCTATTGCCGATTATATAAACTACTGTGTAGATTTAAAGACAATTATAAGAATTATAATTATATCAGCTATTTGTCATTGTCAAAATTTTGTAATTTATGCTTCATTTCGTTCGTTTCGTGATTAGCTCTTTTTCAAAATTCAAATTCAAATACTTGCGTTCTATTGGCTATCAAATAATCACTATCCAACGAAAGCAGTTTTAGATAGCGTCGCTTTTTCTGCTCTCTGATTGGATCTTTTGTGTAACTACTAGCGCTCGCAGCGGGGGTCCGCCAGAACTACACTTGCCCAAACGTACTTAATTTAAGCTTGATAGGCCTGGACTGGACATATGTTACACCAGTACTGCCAACTGCAAACATATTAATTGATCTAGCACCACTGCTTTGAAATAAAAGAAGACAATTTATTACAAATTGCTTAAGATAACAAAAGATGTATATATCCCATAAGAGACAATACTGAATACAGAGGTTAAAATGCTCTAAGATCTGAAGGAGATCAAAAAAAAATCCGCAACAAGCGTTTCCAATTACTGCAGTAAGCCCTATCAGGTGGCTATTTTTCCAAAGAAAAAATCTAAATTGTGTTGTAACAAGAATTATAAAATTCCATTACGCGGTTCATACGTTAATTGCTTCGATTTTACGTTTCTTTTCTACATTTTGTGTAAGATATCATGATTGTTTTGAGACATCGTTTTAACCGACGCATGCGCAACAAGTGAACTGTTTTTAAACATAGCCGCCTTATACCGGGCTTTCAATAAATATCAAAACCCACGTGACCTGTTTTAGATATGCAACCCATTTAACAGTATGGTAATACATATTTTTAAAAATAAAAATCCTCCAGAAATTTTTATTTACATATATTGACAATTAAAATTTTACAGGTTAAGCAACGACTGAGCGACACAAACAGAGACGTATAAAAACTGTCAAATCAAATATCGACTAGCAACTCAGGTTAGACCGGTTAGATAGCTTAGGAATATTTTTAGTTTTACCAACTTATTATTTACGTCATCTTACGTCAGAGATCACGTGGGTTTCGTTTCTTATTGAAAACCCTTTATTTCATTACAAACACCGCATGTAGACTGTATTAAATGCATAGAAATTCGTTTATTTTCCAAACTTTTCTTAATCCATGAATTTTAGTCACTGGAATGTATACCATAATTTGGGACAGAGGGAGTATTTAATAACAGATAACTGAAGCGCAACATCTGATCTGTGATCTTACAAGGTTACATGCAGAAAAATGATCAAATTTTTGGTTGCCTTGAAAATTCTAAACACAAATGTGCGAACAACGCCACTTTTGCAACAGTACAAGCAAGCAGCAAGAGAAGGAAATCTGCAGGTATGTAGTAGTTTTCCTGTAAGTTCGGAATACAGAATCGTAAGTCCTAATTCCTATTTTGACTGGATACGTTGCTTGTATACCGCAAGACCTTTTTACTCATTCTCCATCTGTGTTAGTGTTTATACCTGTTTTACACCTAAATTACACCAACTTCAACTTAAGAGATCAAATTCCCAAATAATTTCGCCCAATCGTTACAACCTAGAACTTAATAAACCCCTAGAGTTTGGCACCTAACGTTAAATAATTAATTTCCGCGGCTCCTGCATAAAGCACTACAAATTCTCTACCTTCATTTCCAAAACCTTCCGGCTACAGGTTAATTTCAACGTAAATCGCGAACGCTGTGCCCTTCTACGTAGCACTAAATAAATTAAAATTCCAACTTATACGACACTGACCGAATCCATTAACTACTCCACTACGAGAGAACTCCCCGAATTGTACGTGCAGTAAATGTATATTATTTCGTGCCTGTCAAATGGTGATTCCGTCCTCTTAAACTGCGGTCCCACTTTTATTGCATGTAGTACAATACGGCAGGATACCCGTACCTGCGTGCATTGGAACTAGAGTTATATCCGCATACCTATCCTTTCTTGATGTAACACCCCTGTCCACCCCTACACGTAAATTAATCCAGTCTAAGCGAGCATGAGCACCATTTCGGTCGGATCGTACTACGTCGTGAAGTTTAATCTCCTTTATGAACTTCACAAAGCCGGACCACCGTGAAGCGATACCATCTCACTGTATTCGGTACTCCCTATACTTGTTGGTAAGTTCTGCATTTCTGCGTACATGACGAGATTTCGTTGCGCCATAGAAGGCAAACTCAACTGTGATCTATATCAACTTGATGAACATTGAAGCAGCTGGTTAAACGTTAATGTACGCTTTCGCTGGTTAATCGATGCAGTTCGTAACGATAAGTGTATGAATGCACGATTCCTGCAGTAATTAATCGAGAAAGTTTGCGTGTTCGGGTAGTGTAATGATGGACAATGAGATGGCTTTATCAGGTCTTCCTTTAAATACCGAAGCACTGCCTATTTGACTGACGTGCTAATAGACGAATAAGGTAGATTTGGATTGTTTAAGCTTTAGGTCTGGACACTAAAATAAATGATTCAGAACCATACACACCCACAAGAAGTTTTTTGGTAGGATTTCATGTTCTGCTGTCCTAAACCAGCCAAAACGGCTATGCAGTTTTCACCATTAAAGATTCCCAGAAAATTGTGTTAATAATTTTCTTCCAGCAAGTTTCTAAATTTCTTTAGTCATTCAGCCACCCAGTTTGACTTTTGACAGATTACTGATACATCTGTCAATTAACACATGCAATAATTATTGACAAGTTGAGGTTTAGCGATACTCTCCATTAAGAAAAGCATATTTTGGCGAGAGGGTGATTCATTTTTTGGAAGGACATCTAGGTAGAGTAGTAGAAGTAGTAGTAGTATTGGTAGATTTTCGCTGGTGTGCCCTCAATGCGCCTGCTGGTGGAAGAGCGAAGAAGTCGGCACTACAACAACACCTTCGGTATAAGATTATGTAAACAGGCCTCACAATTCAGAAGTGGCAACACAGCTGGAACCCAGACACGGAAGTGACGCAGTGGACTAAAGAACTGATTCCACAAATAGAAGATTGAGTTAAATGTGAGTATCTTACCTTGGTTATCGCCTTACCCAGGTTCTTCCCGGCCATAGTAGCTTTAAAAGTTACACAAAGCGGATAGGCAAGACCAGTAATGACTTATGTCAATATTGCCTCGAAACAGACACATCCAGACATGCTTTGTTCGAATGTCCAAGATGGGAAACAAAGAGAAGGGCAACAAACAATAGAAGTTCCAGGCTAGCGGAAGACAAAAAGGAAGGTTTTAGTGGGTCTAAGGGCTCCGGCAAGTCTCGCAGTCCCACACATGCGGAAATCAATAGAGCCAAAACAAAAGAAAGTGCTGGTAGATTTGCTGATCAAGTTTTAAACGATGTGTCTTAGAAATATGTTCTTCAATCTTGTACTGTACAAAACGCAAACTATTCTTTAAGAATGAAATTTGTTCGTTTGGACATAATTCTATTGGAAATATTCCAAAGAAAACAGCAGCGTAAGACATACACTCCTACTGGGCATTGATCTAAATAGTCATTGGCCACCTCGTGGCATAAGTTGGAGTCAACTAAACGAACAAACAAACAATTTCCTACAATACCAATTAAATAATGCTAATATGCTGTCTCATATATGTACATATATTAAGAATACTCAGTTGCAGTAGCACACTGTAGTCATTTCCTTTCTTACATTGAGAAAGCAATTCTCCGATTTTACAGATAGTCTTTTTCTATGATGAGAGCCAAATTATACATATATTGCTATTCCACGTCACATCAAAGAACAAATGCAACACGTGCCCCAGGGCTATTCTATGTAGTATAAGGAGTTAGTCTTAGGGATACTTACTGGTGCAGTATTTGGAAATCCCCATATTGCTTATACAGAGAATTCTAAACTTCTATCAATAACGGTATTTCGAGAAGATTTCAAAAACTATTGACTACAAAGATGCTAGGCAAAGGTTTAGAAGAAGATCAACATAAACTAGAAGATTTAGGCCGCTCAATAAGACATCAGTGCAGATGCTTCCACACTCTTCATTGAAATGTTTTGTCCGAGACAAGCATTTTTGTCTAACTTTTTTTTTAGTAGTGTAGTAGTAAATTACTATAAACGTTTTAGCAAATCAGATCTATGCGCTTAAGTTCTTTGTAGCAATCAATCACTCGATGATTGTTCTAGAGTCACCCATTGTGAGTCACCACGGAAGCTACATACATAATATTGGAGCTTTTTCTTCCTTTAGGCAGAAATCAATATATATAAATATGTATATAGGCGTTGCCAGGCCACTTAGGCCTTTAGCCATCCGATGCGTTTCCATTCTCGTCTGTCCATTGCTTTCATCTTCCAATTTATGATTCCTTTTCCTTTGATGTTCTCCATTACGCTTCCTTCCATTTCCTCCTTGGCCTACCTCTCCTCTTGCTGATGTCTGGCAGTTTCCAGGCTCTTTCCTTGATGGTTCTTGTCTCATCCATGCCGTTTTGCCATTACCACTTGTACCATTGTTAACGCCTTCTTTTTCTTTATTTTTCTTGATAGATCTATGATTTGAGGACCGAGTGTAATGACCCTCCACACCTACTTCCCTTTGCCAGTCTTAGGTTTATTTCAGCTTCCTCCCGACACTTGTCCGCCCTCTTCAGGCCTCTGACTCCCGACTGTGTCTGCATTTAGTAATTCGTCGAAATGCTGTCTCCATCTTAGTATTTTCTCTTTCTGTCCACCTATTAAGTTGCCGTTTTTGCCCCTAATATATACATTCCTTAGCTGGTACCTTGACTAAATTTCTTTAACTTCTTTATGTAATTTTAGAAAGAAAGAAATAAAAAAAATATATAAAGAAGTTAAGGAAATGCTGGAATATGTTTTGGCATAATTTAGCTATGCAATTAATTCTAATGCAAACAATATAGGTCCCAAACTGCTACGCTGCAGAACACCATGCACAACATTTCTTGATGCTAATATAACTAGAAAACTAACTGCTTATAGCCTGCTCACTGTAAACTGCTTCATGAGGCCCTCAACTGCGTCTTAAACCATTTTTTATTTATCAAAAACACAGGAGAGAGCGAATTTGTGTGCTGCAGAGACAGTATCTACGAAATCGGTTGGTATAAACACAGAGTATAGGAGCTTTCTTAGAAGATCATTGAGGCAGCTTGCAATAATAGTTCTAACAATTTTTGCGTCTTAAAAGTTTTGTAGTATGTGGACCAAGTACAACATTTTTGAAATATTGGTTGTTGAACGGCCCAGAACTACGTTTCTAGGAGAACTGGACTAAACCATCTACATACATGAAGCTGACAGAGCATCCCCAAAACCAGTAAGTGTGTAGAATTGCTGGAGATTCCTGTTAATGTCTCAAAATTAATTCCACAAAAATTGAACACCATACATAAAGAATTTTTTGAGATAGGTCTGTATTGGGTTTGGATCTGGACGATACTTTCGGTTAAAAGTTTCATTCTGCCATTTATTTTTCGTTCAAGCGCATTGGCTGCAATTTATGTAGTTTCGATTACTCTCTCCTAATTTTACCATTAAATTAGGTCTTCTTGTTTTCATTACCAAGTAGTCAACTCCATCAGTGGACACCTAAATTTTCTCAAGACGAGAAAATATCAGTTAGCCACTCTATGACTGATTGACTTATACGAATACCTTCTAATAGTTTTATCTGGTCTGGTAGTCATGTGAGACGTTGATGTGTCTCAGTGATCGCTTGCAATCCTTTAGTGAAGGAGAGTCAGTTATGATTTGCCCTTTGGTCTTTGAGTTGAGAAATCACCTGGTAGAAGTGTTGAAGGTAGGCTTTCATTTAATAATTTTAGTTAGATTTTGTGCTCAGAGCTGAGTCTTGATGAACAGTCTTGTGCAGATTCAAGAAACTGCTACAGTTTGCACACCAATGCAATTACATATGTGTTAATGGTATTACTAAATCTAAAAAAATCGAACATAGTGTATAGTTTTTCAACACAGTTTCCTGTTCATTCCCCTTAAAATTGAATTTCAATTTATCCGACTGCAACCGCCCTCAAGTGGTGGTAAAAACTTCTGCCAGATTTAGTAAGACTGCTAGAATTAGGTAGTTATTAGTTTTATTTATGAATAGCTTGCATATCTATATTCCAGTCAAGGCACATGCACAAGGTTTCCATACGTATAACAAATTGACAAAATTTTAATTCCACTATGCTAACTCTGTTCAGAATATTTAAAGATCTTGGCATAATCACCCGTAATCACCCAGGCGCCATCTTCGTATGCCTCTGAAAGGATTCCTTAATCATTTCTCCCTTTCTGCCACAAGTTAGGGCTATTTATTAAAGGCGAAACGAACAGGATGCATCGTGACTGGCATATTTTTTCATCCCCATTTGACAAAGCCGCCCGGCAACGGCATCCTGAATGGAACTGTGAGAATGGGAGGGGCTACATCATGGATGAAAAATAATTTAACGCGGTGACTAAGGAAAGAAGCGGGTTAAAAAAAATAACAATTACAACCGACGCTTGGCGACAACAAGTCGTGACGATGCTACTGCGCCGACGACAACGACCTCAATAACAACAGCCTTTCAATATGAAGTTTCATTTTTTCCCACCCGTTTTCGGTTCGGTCGCGAGATTATAGAGGGTGCTGTTATGTTTCTCACGATGTCTATGACGCGAGTCGTGGAACGTAAATTATGGCAATTTCGAAATTGCCAAAATGAATTATTTAAATCGCGCTCACTGTGGGCCGCGTCAAGGGAGGTTGACAAATTTAATTAAAAACAATTAATCATCTTTTCGGGTTTAGCAGCAGCTATACAGTGCCGTCGTGCTTTTCCCAAACTGTAAAAGATACAAAAATGAAAAATTACGAGAAAATCCCTTCTATCTTCCGTCTGCGTGTGCATAGATATATACTGATCTCCTTCCCTCCTGCATTTTTCCCACCGTTTCGGATGGAAGAAAAGCCTCTTCTACCGTACTACCCAACGTCTGTACGAGATAGCGATATTTCACTGGGAATAGCTTTTCGAGAAGCAAGCATCGCATCGCGGTGAAAGAGCCGGGTAAAAGGGTAGAGGAAGAGACGGAACGCTCTTGGTATAATTGTGTTTGCTTTCTGAAGGCGTTGGTATATAATTAACGGCTCGAAGTGAACGCTCGCAAGTCATTCTTTATGGGCTCGTGTGCGGTGGTGTATTATCCTGGCCGCATTTTCCACTAGTAAAGGAGTAGTAGGCCACTAGCTGGAGGCAGTATTCTCTGGCTAGGATGCTTCCCTGCGGTTGACTTTCTTCGAGTTCTTCGGGAATGAGTTATGGCTGTCGGTGTGGGCGAAACCTGTATGGTCGCTACGTGTGTTCTAAATTAGGATAGTGTGCAGGTTTAGCGTCCAATATTAAACATCAATTGATTAGGGACTTGATAATGTAAAGTGAGCTGCAGATTTTATTAATTTAGCACAAGTAGTAACGATTGAGTGGTATACTGTATGGGCATTGATCGTTTTATATTTGTACATTTGTAAAGTTTGTACATGTTCAGCTGATGTTTTGCTTAATTTTTCAAACTTTTCTGAATTTTGTACTAGACAAATAAAGAAAAATACTCTCCTACCATAAGGAGAGTCATATGTGTTGTGTGAAATCAATGATTGCTGATAGAATTTTGAAGCTGTTTTTGGCACAAGAGATACTGGCACTTTATATTCATGTATTTCTGAGAAAAAATCTTATTCGGTTTGCCAGCAAACTGAGTAAGTTTTTAGCTTTTTCAACCAACATGAATCATACTCAAATAATACCAGGAGGTGGCCAAAAAATTCAGAAAGTTAAGAATCAACCCCCTCCTAGTGGACACAAAACAATAAGCAACTTATGAAGGAATGCTTGCTGAATTATCTCAGGAAAGTGAACCTTCTGTACTAATCTGTTAAGGACATATATGTGGAGCATGTAAAGAGAAAATCCTTGGCGCCAAAAGCTTTGAAGTCAGTGCAATTTTGCTTGATTTCAGTCTGAAATTAGTCCAAAAGAAAACAAGGCAATCATATCGTAATTCATAACTTAGTAATTTATTTCCCAAATTATCAACTGCATCACTGACTCCGAAATTGAAAAACATCCATGCAGCTAGCATATCGTGGTCTGGTCGAAATTAAATCATTGTTTCTAATGTGAAATTAGTTACTTTAGAAGCGGGTGCCAAAGATACGAACATAAAAACCAATTCTCTCAATGACTTCTACACTAAACTGAGAAAAGCCACATGGAAGGCCAAAAGATCCTTGACTAATATCCCAGACCTCTAGACTTTGATGATGGGCGATGATCAACAAACTAAGAAATTGATGGAATCAAACAACCATCACAACTAAATCATGAATTCCCATCAGAATTTGCGCTATATAAAAACTGAAATAATAAAACCCACAGAGATGCCCAAACGATTGTGTGCGTTCATAGTGTTTTGTAGCCGAGAAAGTACCTACTTAATTCCGTTGATAAAAGCTATTAATCTGAAGTTGCCTTAGATGATATCTTTGAAAAAAGAACATGGGGTAATATCCTATATCAGATGCGCCTACTAGTCTTTAAACTTCCCCTTTAATGGTCCCCATTAGTCATCTGATGGTACTCTTGGCTGCATGAAGTCCCAGACATTATCAATGCATCATCAATACAGTTGTATACCAAAAGGAA
>SMLS01059690.1:0-24789 GCA_004785975.1 Popillia japonica
TGCGTTTTTCTAGCTTATTTATTGTTATGAGTACATAGGATATTTTGTTATTTTTTTAGGATTATATTGTTTTATTTATTAATGTAATTATCATAAGCAAGAGATTGTTATATTTTTTATATACAAGTTATTTATTGAATTTTAAATATTTACTTTTCTTATAGGTTAACTTTATTTTTTACAAGAATTTGTTTTTATTTATACACGTAAATATGTGTCTGTGATTTCTATATACAGTAAAACCTGTGACTAGCGGCCACTGTTATTTTTCTTTTAGAAATAAAATTCATTTAAACATTATTTTACTTAAATGATTTTATTTAAACTTAAAATAGAGAATACAGAGACACATACACAAGTGAACTAAATGTGTATACATTTTGTCATAAGATCTGATGTCATCCAAGCCTTTTTGTTATGTACCCACTCTAAAGGTAATTTGTCGATATGATTTCCCTTAAAACACCGAGGATTTGTACGTTTTCCAATAACTAAAGGGTTTTCTTTGTCGCCTTCCATATTTACGCAGAATAAAATAGTTAACCGTTGTTTTGCTAATTTTTTGCCATTGCATTTATCGTATTTTAAGGCAAAAGTTTTATTTGGCATGGCGCGATGATACAGACCTGTTTCGTCAACATTAAATATCCTTCAGGGAATAATACTTTAAAATTTATGGTAATTTAAATTTCCATGGTTCTACATCTTCCAAATTTACATCAGCGGACTCACCACAAATTGATTTAAAAGTGATATTGTGCCTTCGACAGAAACATTCTAACCAACCATTTGAAGCAGCAAAATTCTCAATGTTTAAATTTCTTGCTGTCTCTAGCGCCTTTTGTTTAATCAATTATCCAGATATGGGAATGTTTTTATTTCTAGCCATGCAGAACCACTTATACACACTTGATCCACTGCTACTCCACCCGTTTTACAGAATTTCCGTTTCTGATTCAATTTACCTTCTTCATACATCCTTTTAATATCACTTTTGTTTTTTACGATATCGTTAATTTTAGCTTTTCCAAATCCGAATTTTTCCGCGAACTTAAATTATACTTGTCACTCTCCTCGATAATATCAATTTTGTCTTTCAGTGACGAACGTTTTCTTTTTAGCGACATATTCAAACACAACGATAAACTTAAACTGATCGAATAAACAGGCGTTTTCGGAAACTGCTACAATCAGCTTCTGTTGTAAAAAAATTCTATCGTGTTTCATTATAACTAACAATCAACCCATGCAAGTAAATTCTGTCACCTTCTTTAGAGTGCACAAAAAATACGTGAGTTTAAAAATTTTCGATACGGACGACGACCGTTATTGGGAGGTAAATTTTATTGCTTTTATGCCATAAAATATTGGAATCGTCTGGCTGTGGCCGCTTTGTAAAGGTGGCCGTTATTGCAAGGTTTGTATATATGGAAATACTCGTATTGTAGATTTTTGCAATGTTAAAGCTGGCCGTTATCACAGGTGGCCGATATATACAGGTGTCCGTTAACACAGGTTTTACTGTATATAAATATATTGCACTGATGAGATCAAACAAGGTCGAACCACGTATTTGGAGTATATTTAGAACCAACTAAAAACCCATCGTACTAATTTAAAACTGCTGCCATCATACCACCATATGATTATCAGGTGGCGTTCGGGTATGGGTCTAATTATTAATAGCGTGGAATGCGTTACTCTTATATGATATCCTCTCCTTTGTCTGTATAATTTGCTCTGCTATTAAAGATGATCAAAGAGGATACAGCTAATCACATATTAACCCTACAATATTGGTCAAGAAACTGAATGGATTTGCACTATTCTCAATATAAGTCTATACAACATTTCACATTTTCTGTGAAGGATTTTTGGCGATTAGATTCCTTAGAAGAATATGCCAAATAATAATGGACAAACAAGCCAGGGAGCCATATGTTATCATGGATCTTACTACCGTAATTACATACAACTAGTAGCTCATATACGGCTTTAGTTCCCATGACGAAGCATGAAAGAAATTAAAGAAATGGTTGTTTTCTGATATTTTGACTCGCACTTAACTGCCAGAACTACAAGCTTTGCGTGATTTATATTTGTCTGTGTAACTGTTTTTTGTGATATTTTTTTTAGTGTAGATCAGTCTTGGTCAGCTGAAGTGATCAAAGGTATTTTATTAGCTGGCAATATAAAGCTTTTAGAATTTTATACCTGCCTATTGTAGTCATAATATAAGCTTCAAATGGTGTGTAAGCTTTTGTTTCGGACAAAATTATTTGATATGCTTTGGTGGATAAATATTTACTTCAATTCATCAACTAATTAGTTATTGCCGATAAAACATAGCCGTATTGTCCAATTCCGCTTTGTTTGAAATAATATGTTGGAATAAAATATTTCAGCTCGTAATATAAATTTTTTTCTCGTATTAAAAATAACTGCAAATTTATCTCGTATTTGCATAATATGCGATTAAATTCCACAAAATATAGTTTGCAATAAATGCAGTTTACATTTTCAGAAAATTCCACAGTACCTACTATCCTAGGGAGGTAAATCTGACACCGCGGCGTGCGTTCATTGATGCTAACAATATTAATATCACTTTCAGCACACAAAGCGAATGTAATTATTAATTAACATAGTAAAATCGCAACATTTGGTTATGCGAGAGACTGTAAATGTAAATGCGCAAGTATGTTCTTACAGCATGATACGATATCCGGTGTAAATGTTTTTCTGCGATAAAATTCACGATCACGCCAAGGCCAGTATGTCGTGGACCGTAGTACTGGACTTGTTAACGGGACCGAAATTACAGAGTAATTTTTCTTTTGGTTAGCAGTTAATCCGAACGCTTTATTGAACATACAATACACTTACAGAATCTACGTCCAGCTGGTGTACGTGGATATCGTATTAAGTGTATGTAGTAGGTAGTAGGTACTAAGTATTTGTCGTGGTGCAGTATGTTAGGTAATATGTGTATGTAGAAGCGTGTAGCGATAATTCATTGATACTATGACTACGACACAATATTAGATGGCACATTGAAGAAGATTTAGTATAAACGAGAAACTTAAGTGCGCTTAACTATTGAAAATACCGCACTAATGACAAAATTAATGGTAGAAGCTAGCTACAAATTGCTTCAAAACAAATTAAGTCAAAAGTTATTAGGTTATAACTCTAGCAATAGAAAATAAAGTACATTCTATTGAATACCTTACATATACAGGCTGTCCGCGATATACAAAGCATGCTTTTAAGAGATGATAGCTACAACGATTTAGACCAAAACATGTAATACACCTTGGGTCTATCTGTAGGCGTAAACGAGGCGCATTTGGTCAAATTGTACAAGAAAACTCATCCATATTGCTTCTTAAATAACCAAAAAACCATATCAAAAATTTAGCGTTGAAAATAACTGAAAACAACGATGAAAACGAATTATTTAATACTTTGAAATTGAAGCGTGGTGTCATTTCTCTTACACCATACTGTACACGTATTCAATAGAAGCACAGATGCAAGCCAAACATCATCTGTTTATACGACCTTGAACTATATTAGACTATTGTATTGTACGAAGTCAATGGCCATACGTTTTAAAATACAGGTACCTCTGCGTTTTTTTAAATAATGTTATGACAATAAAATCGATGTTATATTGAAGTTAGCAATAATAATAATAGCAGCCTCCGATCGGTAAATGAAAATTTAAGTTGCGGGAAAGTCGCATTGAATGAAAACAATGTAATTAGTGCAATTATGTTATGGCGCTTTAAGCTCTTCGTAAAGGCTACTACAAAATTGGGTTCTTTTCTTTTATTTGTGATAAATTGGTGGTCCTAAAAAGGACTTTTTTGAGAGACAGGAGAAAATGTATTACAGGAAAGGCTCGATGTGTTGCCCATTTTCAAGAACACACGCCTGTAATCGGCGGGTAAATCCTGCACTGATCGGCTGGCGGTGTACAGTATGCGTCGAAGTTTGTGACATGAGAAATAATTTTTTTCTTGTTTACGCTTGCAGATAGACCCAAGGTGTATTATATGTTTTTGTTTCTAAATCGTTGTAGCTATCATCCCTTAAAAGCATGCTTTGTATATGTATATCGCGGACACTCGGTATATACAGTAAGATCTAGGTTATTGATACTAGAGTTTGCAATTTTGTTACTAAATGAATGGACCGTCCTTCTTCATTATCTGGCATTTTTTGAATTGTTTGTGACTAGGTACTGATAACACACAAGACTAGTGATGAAGACCTCACGGCTTTCGAGGTTATCCTATTTTGGTGCACGCCAACCCCAGCTAGTTTTTGGGAGTGAATCTTTTACTACAAATTTTCAAACAGTTGTAACAAACCAGTTCTGTGAATAATACTCTATATTTCGTGTAATTAATCATTCAACGGCTTCACTTTCTTGCTCAAAAAATTAGCATATGACAGTTTACGGCAATTGGTTCGAGAGCCAGTGGGTACATTTCGTGAAACAGAATCTGTGTCCCAAAAACCAGATACTGGTAAACCACTAAAGAGGACAGTTGAAAATATAGCAGATGCTGAGGAACGAATGACTCAATCATCTAAAAAATCGATTCGTAAGTTATCAACAACTGTCATATGGCACCTGCCAGAGAACCCTTAAAAAAGATCTACAAAAATTTCCATTCTAATTTAATTGCGTGCTAGAGCTTTTACCAATTGATCACTTAACTAAACTTATTTACTGTCAGTGGTTCTTAGGTTAGGATAAATGAGATTATTTTTATAAAATTTGCCTGTAACAAGTGAGAAATTGTTTCTGCATTTAAATTATGTTATGACCATTCGGTTTCCGCATGAAGTGGCACTTATTTCGGCATAAGTTCTGATCTACTTCTTCAGAATTATAGCCTTATTTAAAAAAAAATTGCAGACTCACTTTTCAACCTATTTCCATCATTCAAATTATGAAGAACAACATGTAGCTGTACTTGATGGTCGGCAATTCATTACACGTTGTCACAGAATTATTCTGTTTTAATGATTCTCCGGAGCAACCATCGCAAGATTCACAATGCGTCTCCATCACGCCATTAAACTCTCATCTTCAAAAGGAATATTCATTTACATTTTTTCGCGTCACTGCGCCTTTTTTTTTGTTTTCTTTCATTCCGTCTTATCGTCCGTCTCCATCTCATTCACGCAACCAATATTTTCGCGTCCCTTTTCGGTTGCTCCTTCGCGTTTTAAATTCTCGCTGTACATCCGTGTTCAAGTGTAACTGTGCGATGTCATGCGAGGATATGTCGTACGAATAAATAAAAGAGGCTGCGCATAAATCTGTTTAATAAATGGTTTGCGTTAAAATAAATTTGACATGACTAATTCGTGTGTTTCGTGGTTTCCACAAACGGATGGTCGGTTCGCGGTCAGGGAATGCCGCAAGACCGCAAACTAGGACCGCGGAAGCGCACGTACGAAGGTATGCATTTTATACATATGTATATGAGAGAAGTAGAAGAAATTGGAATTGTAATTTTAAAATAAAGAAGCTGAGTACCTATTTTTAATTGGCTCATTTATAACTGTTTCAAGCGACGAAGTACTGTGGAACAAAATTGAAGTAGAAATAAATTTTACATATGTAGGTGTGATATGACCGACAACAAGAAAACTAAGCTACGAATTACAGCAGATTACTGATATGCAAGTATTCTCCTAGTACATAAATTCCTAACTGTACGATGTCAACGATGAACATTCGAAACGTTGTTATATCTCATACTACCTGCTATATTCATGTTAACATATTACCACCTAAAATATAAATCGCGAATTTTTACGCGAAATCCTGTTACATATTCGTCACGTGATGAGTCCGTATAAAGAAGACCAAGATTTATAGTCGCAGTTAGTAGTGCCGGAGACGGTGGTACGTTAAATAACAGCTGCGACTTCATATTTATGAATAAGGAATAGAAAAATTCTGACTGGATTACGAGGAAGTGCGCACTTAAAGGTCCATCTTACTTTACGGCTTACTGCATGCAACTGTGTAATCTCGTTATTTTTACGAGAAAGATGGTGCTGTGATATCCGCGACTTATTTACGGTCGATGAAACGTTGTACTACCTACGATTAAATTCTAGACTGTTGCATCGATTGAAGATAATGGGAACGTCCACAATATTCGGGATTGTAACTCCTTTAGAATTACTTAATTGAGTTGGAATACGGTTATATTTTCAGCAGGTCTGCTGATAATGTCTTTCGTTTTCTGTTATATTTTAATTGAAGTTAAGGAAGCCATGTGGCACGAAGCTGATGCTAGGCATTGACAAAATAAATTTGAACATCGTTGATTAACTTCGCCAAACTTTGTGGAGGATGCTGCAAAGTGGACAGTCTCTCAATATTAACGCCTGCTTCTTGGAGAAAGGCTGTAGTTCGACTAGCAATATGGGGATGTGCATTGTCTTGCTGAAAAAGTACGTGTGGACAACCATCTCGATAAGAAAGTAAAGTGGTTTGTACGACTCCATCAATATATCGTGTTGCTGTTATACTGCCTCGAATAAACAGAAATGGTGTTTGGTTATTATAAGCAATAGCCCCCTAAACCATTACTCCAACAGTCCTGTGTATGTACATACATTTATGCTGCATGCCTCTCAACAGCAAACCCAATATTGCGTCACCCTCCACGCCGGCGTCGCACCAATCTGCGGCCATCATGCGTACCTAGACAGAATCGCGATTCGTCACTGAAGACGACATTACGTCATTCTGCTACCCAATGCTGCCGTTCTCTGCACCAGTTCAAGCGTTGACGGCAGTGGTCCGCAGTCAAAGGAAGCACTAATCGTAGACGGTATGAAAAAAGTGCAAAGGCTCGAATGCAGCAACATACGAGTAACGCATAGTAAAAGATCTACCTTCTTCTCCAAACCATTGGTCAGGAATTTGACGCGTCGTCGCAAAACGGTCTCGTAGAGCTTGTCGGAAGCGCCTATCTTGACGCTACCTACTTCTGTCAACACACGACACACACGCATTACCGTCATCGCAGTACAATTAACATATTGGCTAATTTCGCGATAGGACAAACAAACATCGCAATAGCCAACAATTCTACCCATGTCAAAGTTCTAACAAGGTCTTCGAACTCCAGGCATTTTTTACGCTTAACACTTCTAGACGGACACGTAATAACTAAACTTTTATATATTAGTCAGCTCTCATCAACATGAAGCTCTTAAGAGAATTTTTTTCACAAAAAAGTATCAATGATAAAAAGTTGACATTCTTATCCTAGCATGCTTTAAATATAGTCATTTTGGTGCCAAAAAGTAAAGTTGAGTATATTAGCGCTACAGGCTTCTATTTTCTTCGCCATCTCACTCCAATTCCTCCTACCCGTTGCTCTATTGCTCCAATCACCGACTCCAATTTTTTCTAAGTATATCTTCTTTTACGTTTTGGTACCAATCTTTTTTTCGGATGTCCCCTTCTCTACTTACCATCTACTCCTTCATTTAAGACTGTTTTACTACCCTATGTCCCAGCCAGATACAGTTGTGTTCAAGAAAATAGCAGTAGTGTGTATTTTAAAATGTAACGCACATATGATGGAGCTCCTGTGTAAATAACGTCAGAGGTTTGAGCCAAAAGAAACATTGTACGCCGAAGCAACACGAATAAATAAAACATTTAATTAACGAAGGAAAAAGCTATAGATTTGTGTTAGGTATTATAGAATGTAAAGCGAAATTGATTGCTCCTGGCTTAAAATGGAAAAATAAAGGAGAAAAACGCGGCAAAAGAAACAGAGGCCACAAAGAGAGAGGACAGACTCATCGCGCAATTTGTAAAGAAGAAACCATTTACAATCTCCAGACAAATAAATGATGATTTGCACTTGATTATAAGCATTGTCACATTTAGAAGACAATTAGCTGAGGCTAACCTCAATAGTAGAAGTCCACGAAAGACCCCATAACTGGAAAAACAGCATATCCCAAATTGCATGAAGTTCGCCAAGTATCATTTGCAATGGCCTGCTCGTAAATGGAGGAATATATTATGGAGCGATGAGGGTAAAGTTGTCCTCTTTGGCTCTAGTGGGCTCCGTTTGTATGTTCACAGTACACCGAACTCAGAATATAAACCATAATACACCACAAAAACCATCAAGCACCGTGACGCAAAAGTCATGGAGTGGGGATGTTTTTCTTGCTATGAAATGGGCCCTATTTATAGAATAGATAGTATCATGGATCAGCAGAAGTACGTCTAAATATTCAATAAAGATATACTTCTATATGCAGAGGACAATATGCCCTTGAAATGGATCCTTATGCAGAATAATGATCCTAAGTATACGAACAAGACACCTAAGGCATGGATTCGAGAAAATAAGGTTGAGGTTGTGGGTTGGCTTGCCCAATCTCCTGACCCTAATAAAAACTTGTGGGCAGATATTAAAAAAGCTACTTTCAAAGCAAAACCAAAAACTGCTACTGAATTATGGGAAGTAATTCAAGCATCTTGGTTTGCAGTACCATCCGAAGGTTGCCAGCAATTAGTCGACACAATGCCATGTTGCTGGCGAGCTGTTATAGCAAATAAAAGGCATGGAGCAAAGTACTAGCTAGATTGTAAGCCAAATTTCTTCTTTGGTTAATATTGTTAGGTACTATATTTACTTTTGGATATTATTGCTATTCTATTGAACAGCCTAAAATAGAATAGTTATTGAGTTTTAATTTTACTACGCCACTGAGGCATTAATATTATGTATTTCAAATATATGTAATATATCTGAATCAAATCTTCAATTGTTAATATTGTTTATATTTCTAAGTAGTTTGAGGTGCTGCCCTTTTCTTGAACACAACTATACTTCTCTGGAGAGTAATTTTATTTTCTATTGTAGGTTTTGCTTACATGGTCTTTACTTCTGTATTTGTTCGCCTTCTCCACCGCCTACGCTGACCTCTAACTCCTCCAAATATCTCTCTTAAGACTTCTCGTTCCCAAATTTCCAATTTATTTTAATGGGCGCTAGTAATAATTGTCCACGCTTCACAGGTGTACAAAACAACAGACCGTATTGTTAGGATTTAGTTACATTCAAGTTGATTGTTTAGAGAAGTAACTAGAAGTGTTCTATGGATGTATGTTTTGTAGAAAATATATGACGTGTGTCAAAAAGAAATGTAATAGATTTTGTGCGAAAGTTTTATATAATAAAGAAGATTAAAAGGGTTATTAGTGAGTTATTATAACAGGTTATGATTATATGATAAAGCCCGAACTATGCTGAATGAATCTAATCTACCAAGTCATTTATGGCATGAAGCAATATTGTATGCTACACATTTATTAAACAGGTCACCATCGAGCGCTATAAATTTTGAAATTCCAATAATAAGATTTGGAATGTCTTTGAATTTACATAAAATAAAAATATTCGGTGCAAAAGCTTGGATGGTAAATATACCAAGAGGAAGTAAGATGGAAGAAAGAGCGAAAGAAGTAAGAATGGTTGGTTATGCAAAACCGGGATACAAATTATATGATCCTATAACAGACACTGTGGTAACATCAAGAGATGTGAGGTTCTATGAAACAGACATAAGATATATAGAAATGGACACTGAACCAAAGACAATGAGGTATATACACGTTGATAATGAAAATGACAAAAATGAAAATACAAGAATCACTGAGCGACAGCATACACCAAACGAAAATGAAGGAAACGAAAATAAAACAGCAGATGAAATACAAACTTAGGTGACAAGGAGTAAAAGACAAATAAAACTACCAGAAAATCTACTGGACTATGAATTATAACAAGCATATTGCCTAACTACTATGGAGGAAGAAGAACCACAAACATACCAGGAAGTAATAAGAAAGGGATGGAAAGATGCTAAAGATAAAGAATTAGAAGCGCATGAATTATGAGAACTTGGACAGTATCTGACATACCAGAAAACACAAAAATTATTGACGCTAAATGGATATTTAAATTAAAAGAAAATTGAATCAGAAAAGCAAGACTAGTAGCTAGAGGCTATTAACTAAAAGATGATCTATTTACAAATAACTACGCACCGGTAGCAAGGATATCAACGGTAAGAACACTATTAGCAGAATCTATACAAAAGTCATGGAAGTTAAAGCAATTGAACATTACTACGGCATTCCTAAATGGAGAACTAGACACAGTGATTTACATTAAAGCACCAGAAGGAATAAACCTAGAAGAAAAGAAGGTATTAAAATTAAACAAAGGCTTATATGGTTTGCGCGAAAGTCCAAAATGTTGGAATAAAAGGTTTAACAACTTTATGTTGAAGAACAACTTTGAAAGATCTCTAAACGATTTCTGCCTATATAAAAGTAATAAATTATGGCTATTTATTTATGTAGATGAAATTATTCTGACCGGTGAAGAGTCTTCACTAAATGAGTAATATTACAAAACGAGTTTCAAATGAAGGACTTTGGTGAACCTAATACATTTTTAGGGATGGAAATACAGAAGAAAAATGAAACTTTGAAGATAACACAGAGAAGACAAATAAATAGAATGTTACAAAAATATGGTCTTTCGGAATGTAATGGAACAAAACCCCACTATCAAAAGGTTTCCAAGCAGATACAACTGAAGACATATGTGAGGATATTCCCTATAGGCAACTAGTGGGAAGTTTGATGTTCGTATCTACAGTTTCGCGTCCAGATATCACATTTGCGACATCATATTTAAGCCAATATTTGGATAAACCTACAAGAAGCCTGTGGACACAAGCTAAACGAGTCCTACGATATTTAAAACAAACCATTAATGTTGGATTGCTATACACAAGGTCTAACGAGAATCTAATTGAAACATACTCAGATGCTGATTGGGCAGGTGACCGGTTAGATAGGAAAAGTGTATCTGGTTCAATTACCCTATATTGTGGGAATGTTATATCATGGTTATCGCGAAAACAAAATTGCGTTGCGCTTTCGACGGCCGAGACTGAATATGTGGCGGCGGCTAGATGTGCAAGTGAACTAATGTATATCAAGAGACTGTTTGCAGATTTCAACGACGATAATGTAAAGTGTATTTTGTATATTGACAATAAGGGAGCAATTGACTTAACGAAATCATTTGAAAATAGTAAAAGAAGGAAACAGACATCAAAATACATTTTATAAAAGACTTAGTATTAAAACAAGAATTCGACGTTACATACGTTTCCGTACCTATCAGTGGATAGATTTAATGAACTTCACTCAAAATATTGTAATGTTTTGCATGAAATATTTTTCGTATTTTCGATTTATACGTTACATATATAACTTTAAATCGTGGCGGGGTGTTAGGGTGGGTGTTGGGTTGAGGAAGGTTATGTACATACACGCGCTACAAGGATTATGGTTCCATTAGTGCGTGACAGTAGTATACTTGTTATCATTTTTTAAAATTTTCTATGACTGAGGCAATTTTTCTTCAGATTTTATGATACTTTATTTGACACTTCTCGCATTCCCAAAACATAGTGCTAACTTTTTATTACTTTGGTTTGCAACTGTAAGTTTATTTCTTTCGTTTCAGTTACTAGAATATGATTGCTTCAACAGATTTGGCAAACAGAATTGAAACCAACAACAAATTAAATGGTACGTCCAAAAATCGCGATCTTAATATGTCGTTCAGTAAGGAAATAACGTCCTGTGGTATTAAAGACACTAACGTCTGATTATTCGGGTATTTACAACTTTGTTACGTATTATCTTTCTTAGTACTATGCTTCTTAATATTAATGTTGACGTTGGCTGTTGGTTTACGATAGAGCAACATCATAGGAATAGGCGTACAATATCTGTTCATTATACGTTAATTATGTTTTTGTTATTAAGTTTTGTTACTCTGAAACCACAAAACGTCTCTACCAAACCCAGCATTACGTAAATGCTCGCAAATGGAAATTATAAATAAATCGAAGCATGGCGTCTTAAAGACCTCTTCCGTTGCGACAACATCGACAACAAGCGACCCGCTTAATTTCTGCATGTGCGGTCGTATTCCAGTTGTTGACGTTTCTGTTTTGTTACACAGTCTCTTTTTGTACTGTGTTCGGTTTTATCGAAGGAAATTGTTTTAACAGGTGGTTGTTTCAACTGGTTTATCGATAATGTATTTACGACGTAACGATTAAGTGAAACATCGCCGACGTACTGTTATTTTAAATTCACTTGAAAGAAAGCGCCGAACCGCGTAAGTTATGCATGATATATGGATAACCGTAATATCTTGCTCTCCTCTTTCATAGAACAATATATCTTTCATGCTCGCTTGTGTTTGTTTTTTTTACAGTTCTTTTGTCGATTGAACTTGATATGGTACTCTTATGAATATAATAATAGGTTGTAATAGATGTATAACAGAATCTGTCAATATTAGCGATTAATATGTTTTGTATATGTATTTTTTACAGAAGAAATTGTCATCGAAATTGCTCAATGTACAAATATAAGTTTAGATAAAATACCCAGTAATTGGCTGAAGATTTGTTACATATGTAATTATAAAACAACATTAGTGGAAACTATTGCAAAAAGAAGTCTTAACTGCCTACATTATTTACAAATAGCAGAGACTTGTAAAAAGTAGTATTTTTGGTTGTAGGAACGATTAGGAGGCCACAACAGATCATCGTCGCAGTGGAACATCACCCTCAATTCAAATTCTACTATTTCTATGCTATCCCTAATGGAAACAATAGATACCACTACACGAGACGAATGTAAACTAGAAGTAATAACCTTCTATAACCTCACAAAAGGCGCCGTTGTTCTAGTTGACCAAATGAACTCTAATTATTCGGTTCCAAAAATATGTTGCAGATGGTCACTAACACTAACAATATTTTCTACACTCATAAATATTGCTACGATAAAAAGCCAAATTATTCGGTATTCCAGCGGGTGCAAAGGAGAGAGTAAAGTGCTCATACTGGCCACGAAATAAAAATAGAAAAACCACATCAAGATGTGCCCAATTCATATATTCAGTTTAATCATTCAGTTTTTTATATTAAAAAAAAAATATCTTCCACGCCAAGATTTATGAAAACAAGACATGCAATTGTCATTAAGATGAAAACCAAGTTGTACCACCACAGGTAACATCAAATTCGGTACAAACATAATTAGTCAAGGTCCATTCTAAAAGTCCATAGATTGCTATCTGGCTGTTGCTTTAATTAATTATTCTTTTGTCTTGCTAGTTCTGCTTATCTCAATTTGTAGAAATATGAAAATTCTTTTACTTTCTAGCAGAAAAAAAACATAAACACCGGCTATCACCTATACATGTTTGCTACATACATCCTAATAACTCGTTCCTTTAGTGTGCATAAGTATATAAAGAGTTTAGTTTATACATGATTTCTACCGAATACTAGCATGGAAACCTAAATTCCACAAAATGAATACTTTATGTCCACGCAGTAACGAGAAAATAATATTTTTCAATCTCAGCCCGGCTCTGTTTTTCCAGCGCAATGCATAAATGGATGGGTAACACAGGCAGAACGTTGAGTCATTCACAGGCATTCAGTGTCCTATGTTACATTATGGAAAGTTATACGAATACTGAGTACATAGACATAATTTTAATCTACAGAGAAACAGAATAAAATCTTTTACGGCACCCGTATTACGTACAGAAAAGTCAACGACTATTAGATAATGAATTTCCTGGACGGGTTACCTCTTGTGAATGGTTTGGTCAAACAGAAACTAGTATTACAAATCTTCGATCCGTGATCCTGTTTACTGTTTATTATTATTACCGATGAATACTGCTTCATAAAAAATGGTGTGCTGAATTACCATAAAATTTATCACTGGGCTGATAAAAACCCACAAGATATCCATCAGAGTTCACCTCAACATAGGGCGATCATTTATTTTGGCCACATGTACTTCCCGAAAAATTAAATGTGGTAGATCATTTACATTGTCTATAAAATACATCACCCGATTACTTGGATGACATACCACTACAGGTACGACGGTAAATGTAGTTCATGGACGATGGGGCACCTCCACATGTTGACCCACTTTCATGAGAACATTTAAACCAGGCATTTGCACATTGGATAGACCCAGAAGGCACGATTCTGTGGCCAGCACGAAGTCTCGATTTGATCTGTTGGACTCTTTCCTGTGAGGATACATGCAAGACTTCGTTTATGATCGTCGACGGGAAATTTTAGACATCGAAGCTCTTCCAGACTGTGTTGTCACAGCGGCCCAGCATATGATAAGTTTTGCCGTCGCAGAGAAGCGTGCATCCGGGGCTCGTGGTAATAATTGCTGACATTACTACTCTAAGATTTTGTCCTGTGTCTCATCAAACAGTCCTCTTCACGACTACCACGAATTATTTTAAAAGAAAAAAACTATTAACTACGAACGCGATCTCAAATTATTAATTACCAGATCATTAGGTAATTATATGTCGTTTAATATTCAAAGGTTCTGTAAAGAAAAAAACAAAAACAGCTGACTCTTACGAAAAAAAAAACAGGTCGAAATGAATAAAATCTGTAGTAAATGTGTGACCTTGCTATAAATAGAATATTTGTGAAAAGACCATATGTGCAATTCATAGAGCAGCAAAGCTGCTTCGTAAACAAATGCATTCATAGAGTACAATAAACACTTATTTACATATCATTCAACTTGATAAAAAATATCTGTTTATGTCTATTAGAAATTTTTGCAGCGTTCCTTTTTTTCTTGTACACACGTGTCAGGCCCGGATTCAACAAAATTTGTTTAACAAAATTTGGTAATTATTAAAGGAAAAATTATTTGAATATATAATCGTATTTTTTTTGTATTTACTTTTCTTGTGATATTAGTTTTATACTGTATATTTTTCCGACACTATTCATTTGACACCTGTAGAAGCTTTCTTATGAAAGTAGGTAGGATACATAGAATCTTTGTATGCCGACGAATATCCAAATAACACCTTCTCGTGTATTGGTATTATCATAATAAGAAGGCGTAAGTGTAATGTTTATTCAAACCATTGGATAGAACGAGGATATCCTCCACTCGGCTCCCAAGATCACCTGACCATAATTCTCTGGATTTTTATCTATGGGCCTATTTAAAATCGCTTGTTTATTCAATCCAAAACCTAAATTTAGAACATCTTCTAGAGATAGACTAGACATCGAGCTGATTCTTGTATTTAAGCTAGATGTGCACAAGTTTGAACATCTGCTCTGAAATGTTCTATTTTTATGTTTTACTTCTCACAATTTTATTGCTTCTATTAAGAAAATAAAATATTAAAATTGAAGTACACATCGCATACAACCAAATTTCAAAATACATCGGAATCATTTCATATACATACATACATATAAATATGTATAAGGGGGTTAAATATTCTTTATTTGTAAACACAAACTAATTAGTTTCTCTGTGTTAAGAGAAACGACAATTTAAGTTTTTATTTACACTTTTTTTAAATTCATTTACTGTCACTCTTTAGTCCTGTCACTTTTTTTATATTTGACGTCTGCTTGTCATTATTCCAATTAGTGGGAGTTAACAAAATTAAATAAAGAAAGTCTACTTTCTTTACACATATATGAGCAGTTCTGTAAAACGGTAGAAAGTTATGATGAATAAATCACCTTTTTTCTATAGCAGAGGTTAAACTTCGTTTTTATCAACTCATTTGAGTAGACTTAAGTAGCACTTTAACCGCAAGCGTAGATAAAGTAACATTCACACAGATTATGGACAGATTAATCCATAGTGACTGTACAACACGATTGTCAAAAATGTCAAAAGTTGTACCTAATGTTCGTATGTTCGTTCACATTTTATTTGTCCTGCTATAGAAAAAAATGTTGTATTACACACGACGATAAAATGCCTTTATCTTTTCGAGCGTAATTAGCGTCTCGACTTCGTCTCGACGCTAAAAAACGCTCTCAAAGATAAAGTACCATTTTATCGTCTTGTATAATAAATAACTATTAATTGTTATCAATCTCTGCTCCGATATCTAGTATACAGAATATAGTAATCCTTTCCTAAACGATGTGATTAATGAGAAGGTATTTTGTTCCGGATAAGGATCTAATCGATCAGAATGCCATCAACATGGCGAAGCAATCCTCTATGATCAGTCATGGACTGAGCATCAGACGTGTTCTTGCATTAAGCACATTAGTTATTGCAGCAATAATGTCTATCAATCTATATAACATTATGCAACAGGTAGAGTGCCAATGCGTCACAATGTTTAAAATATCCCACAATCTGTCTGCATATCACTGAAGTTTTTGTCAAGCTCTCTGTTTGAAGTTTCAGTATTATTCTAAATTTGTGACCCTCTTTAGTGCATGTAAAAATTCACAAATACAAATTAATGTAACTCTGCTTTTTCTTTGGCACTACAATTTTGAAAATTATGCCAGATTGTTATAGTTGTCCCCAAATTGTACCAAACTTTGAAGGTTCTACTATGTGTAGTACATGATAGCTAACAAAAAAGTTGTCCCACAATTTTTTCAAATTAAAAGTTTTGAAAGTTGTTGCAGGTTGTTTTTCGTTTGTTTTGTATTGTTTCTAAGTTCCTAGGCTATGCTGAGAAGATTCGCAAAATCAAAATTCTATTCGTATTATGAGGGTCTCCGGGTGTTGACCGCGTCTTGATTTGCAAAATATTTATAGTACAAAAAATGCACAAGATATACAATAAAATATCCGACGTTTTACCACTAATGCAAGTGGCTTCTACAGCAGCAAAAGGTGTCTACGCTTGACGTGTAATGCTAGGGGTGAAAACCTCCTGGTAGGTGGGGGTTGTCAGAAGGCTGCGGCAACTCGTCGTGTCAACCACGCTAAAGGCGAAAACCTTCTAACAAGGACAGGCTGTTTTGCAGGCATATACATATATGCATGTATACGACTGTGCAGCGATGCAGATCAATCAACACTGGCCGTTGAAGCGGACACGATCGGCCTCCAAATGCTAGACGGTTGGTCACCATCGTCACGATTAAGATTCTGAGACTGTTTTTCAATTCCTTTCGCTTTTCTTATCGTTCGAGTAAAGAAAATAGTGTAGCAACTTACTTACAACAGATGTCTGATCAAACCAAATTTTGTAAACCGTGTCGAAAAAATTGTCAGAATTTGAGAGGTTGTCAAATTCTTCCCTCGCCCAAGGGCTTCCGTCATGCTCTCTCCTCCTCTGGCTGAAAGACATCTATAAAATTCCCTGTGATTGTGGTTCAGTATACATTGGAGAAACCGTACGCTGTATTCAAACCAGAATCAAAGAGCATCAACGATACGTTAAGACGCGATCTGCAGCGCATTCAGCCTTAGCCGAACATTTTCTCGACACGGGTCACCACATTTGCTTTGATCAGACATCTATTGTAAGTAAGTCACTACATTATTTTCCTCGAAAAGTAAGGGAAGTGATCGAGATTATTTAGACTATTTTTTTTTGGATTCTAGATTCACATTTATTGAACACATTGACTCAGTATGTGCCTCTGCAACCAAATCTTTAGGCTTCATTATGCGTGCCTCCAAATGCTTTCAAGATACTCAGTTGTTGAAGACCTTATACTCGGCATATGTTTTGAGTAAATTGGAATATGCTTGCATAATATAGCATCCCATCTACGCTTGTCATGCTCTGTCACTTGATCGAATTCAGCGAAGATTTTTGAAGTATTTATCATTTTAACTGGATGGAGTGTATCCTCATGTTGATATCTGTCAAGATGAACTACTACAACGAACGTCGTGCTCTAGAATCGTTATCTGTCAGAAGGGAATGTCACTAGGTGCAATTTATTCGAAGACTGATTTGCAAATGAGATAGACTGTACAGATCTACTCTCTAAAATCAGATTTCACGTTCCGAGGCTATCGTCAAGACATGGATCTACGTTCAGAACAACGACATGCATGTAGAACCACCAATCTTTTACAACGTTCGATGTTAATTTATTCTCCTAATTTCTGTATATACGCATGTTACTTTGTCTCTTTTTTGTACATCTTACTTTATCTATTTGTCTTGTAATTGGAATTTTCTTATTATTAAAAAAACATCCTCAAAATCTGAATTACGATGATGGTAACCAACTGGCTAGCACTTGGATGCTGGTCCTTTCTGCTTCAACAACAACTGTTAACTGATCCGCATTACTGCATAGTGGTATATATGTATACCTCTGCAAAACTGCCTTTCCTTGTAAGAAAGTTTTCGCCTCTAGCGTCGTTGACAGGTCGAGCTACTGTGACCTTCAGACATCCCTCACTTACCAGACGGTTTTCGCCTACCTACTGGTATCACCCACAGATCTCTTGCTTCTGAAGAAAACACTTATATTAGCGGCAAAACGTCGAAATTTTTTATTGTATACCTTGTGCATGTTTCGTACTTTATATACTTTACAAACTATGACATAGTCATTACCCTCGAGGCCGTGGAAGCCTTCGACATCATTTAAAATGTTATCCACTACTAGGAACTTTTTAGAATTAGAACTTTTGAATTTTCTGGTTATTCTCGATTTATTCTGTGTTGTTCCAAGGTATCAGCATTCGCCTTTTATCTAATTTTAACTACATGAAATTTTGCTCTCCCCACCCCTTGCTACCGCTAAAACCTTAAAAAATTGAATGTTGGCTGCGTTTGTTGAACAAATGCAAACATTAAAACAATGAAAAAGTTAAGACAAGCAAACTATGACGTATGTGAAGGTTTAAATTTTGAAAATGGTTCAGGTTGTGCTAGATTTGTTCTACATTGTTCCAAAGTTTCAACACAGAGTTTTTCCAGGAAATTCTTCATTTTGTCTGGGCGACTGCTATACTTGGGTGGAGTTATTGAATTATTAAGTAAATAGTGTTTACAGAATAATATATTATTTAGTGATTAGGGGAATATTTAGATAAAACCAGTTATAAGCGTCTAACAATAGTTTTCAGCACACACTCATGCGTAGGTCCTAAAACTGATGAAGATTTCGTGACCAACACGTTTCTACCTGTTGTCAGGTAAGTTTAATGGAAATTATCGACTTAATGTTTATAATTTTTCTGTTGACACGATTTCTATCACAATTGCAATTAATGTTACGGCAAATACGCCATAACTTCCTACACAGCACTTTCTTTTTCAATTAGTCGCTTTGGTAGGTAAGTGTCTAGCCTTCTCGTGTATGTAATTTAATCCTCGTATTTTGCGAACAGGAAAATTATTCACGGATGATGTCTAGGTGCATGCACCTATGTATATGTACAGCTTAACTGTAATCTCAATATCGTTTTATTATCGTAATTTATTGAACGCGCGCACGTTTGATGATGCTTACTTGCTGAGGTAAGTAATTTACGTGCGATTAAGTTTTGTGAATATAGGCGCAGATTCCAAACCAGGAATTCCTCTTAGTACTTACCTATAGACATGTTGTACATAGATACGTAACGGTATGTGGCTTACTTATTTGAATTAAAACTATCAGGATTATATTGAAGCGCTTGTACACTTAATGACTAATGAGCAGTACCGTCGGATATAGGTATTTCTGAACATAAAATGTGATGCATAGAATTTAATTGATGTGAGCGAACGAGCATTAAAAGCTTGCTCGTTACATAGAAAAAAATTATCCTTATTAGGTATGACTGAATTGGAAACCAACACTTCTTCATTTATAAACAATGTGTACCAACTTTTACGGCAATGGATAAGTTAATTACAACATAAACCCACGAATCAAGGCAAACAAACATTGCCGGTACCCATTATTCTGCTTTTGGTATCCTACAATTGCGTTCTTCTGCAGTGTGGAAGACTACTTCCTAAAAAATTAGACTTAAGTAGCCAGGAATTATTTCCTACACCCGCTTTCCACTCCTGCTAATGTAAATCAAGTTTAATACAATAATTTTCCAACGTAGGTATTTAGTTTACATAAAATTGTAAAGAATAATATTCCTTTTCGGCATAAAGTATTCTGGAGCTTCCAACTAACAACGGTATTGAACCAGGCAAGCAAGTAGTGCGAAGAAATTTCCTTACCTACTCCTATCGTTACATACAGCCAAGGTATAACAGCCATGCAAATGATATCGTCTGTGTTTGCATATTACGTATATGTACAAACGATTATTTCTGTTTATCGATTCCGCTCTGGAGGGTTATTTGCTTGTTTTACCCATGAATTGAGCAGTTCGTGTTCTTGTTTTCACGTAAAGTTTTATACAGGAAATACAGTGTGTTTACGCTAAGCTGATCTGTATTGTATGCGATTTTAATGCATTACAGGAGAACAAACTATAAACATTAGACCTGGTATTTGTTATTCAAAATTTACATTTTATTTACTGTAGTAACATATTTTAATGGAAACAAGTTGCTATATAAACCATGCATCGCTATTTGCATGAGTAGGATGGAGGAACTAAATCTTTAGAGTGCATCTAAATGCAAATACGTACACTAATGGTAAGTAGAGATTGGACACTTTCAATACGTTGTTATATGGACACTGTCAGCAGCAGTTGATGAGTAAATTCCAATGAAACATGTCCACATATAATAATAATAATAATAATAATTTCTATATTTGTTTAACAGTTACAACCATTTACAGGACAACAATAACAGTGTATCTACATGGTGCAAAAATCGAACTTAATAAAACTAGTATAGAATATAACTAATGACAAACAAAAAAGAAATGAAAATAAATCAATTAATTTGTATCGTAGCATTACAATAAAGAGGAATAGTAATAGGAACTGAAAACCACAAATAAACGGTGCTTCTGCAGCATTACACTAAAATTATATACTTAAATGTATGGCAAGTTTGCATAGAATTTATTAAAATTTGCTGACATGTGAAAAATGGACGATTTTATCAACATATTCGTTTTGGGTTTGGGCAGAGTTAGTACGTCTGAAGATCGCGTATTAAATGTAGGTACAGTGAAACACACCTTTGCCAAGAAGTCGGATGAGTCAAATCTATTACTTACAAGTACAACCTCCAGTAAGGATACATAGCTGGAACCACGTCCGGGGTAGTCACCGGTAATTTTAAACGATAGATACTTTAAAAATCGTTTCTGTACCTTTTCAATTTCTAATCGCTGGTATATATAATGCGGGTACCAGACTGTAGAACAATACTCTAATTTACTCTGCCCAAGTGAAAAGTATAAAGTTTTAATTGCCATGATATTACAAAAGTTGCGACAAGATCTTATGACAAATCCGAGAGATCTAGAAGCAGACAGGCACATGGTTGAGATGTTTTCGGAAAACGTTAACTGAGAATCAAATAACACGCCTAAATCGCCAACCTTATCTTTCCTGGGGATCAGATCGCCATTTATGGCGCAACGAAATTGCATAACTGTAGAAGATCTGGTATAAGATATTACTATGCACTTACATTTAACAACAATCTATTTAAAGAACACCATTCCGATATTAAAGTAAGATTGGATTGCAAATTAATACAATCTGGGATGGTGTCTAAGTACTGTAGATTTTTACATCATCGGCGTATCCTAAGACCTGATATCCAAGTTTCTCAAGTAAGTCATTAATAAAAATATTAAAAAGTAATGGACCAAGGTTGGACCCTTGAGGCACACCAGAACTTATTTTAAAGGTAATAAATCTCACACATAAATCTCACTAGTGATGGGCTAAAACCAATGACATCAAGTTTATGTAAGAGTATGTTGTGGTCTATTTTGTCAAAAGCTTTACTAAAGTCCGCATATATTACATCGACCTGCTTACGTTGATCTAAAGCTGATGATAGGTACGGTGTTATATTTACGAGGTTTGTTGTTGTAGATCTTCCACTCATAAACTCATGCTGGTGAACTGATAAGTACGGCCTAACATTAAGATAAACTTTTTTATAAAGTATTTGTTCAAAAATCTTTGCAAAATTTGGCAAGATACTTATCGGTCTATAGTTAACAATGTTTTTAAGATCACCTTTTTTGAAGATCGGTATTATTTTGCAAAGTTTCCAGTTGTCAGGAAACACTGAGGTTTTGATGCATAGATTAAACAGTACTGCTAATGGAAAAGCTAACACAGCTGCACAGTTTTTGACAACCACGCCAGGTATGCAATCCCTACCCGCTATCAGGTTCCCCCCCCCCCCCCCCCGCACATCACATCTTCTGTTATTGTGTTTATGTATGTAAAATGATGAACATGAACTGGACAAAAATGAATAAATAGTTATGCTGGGTTGATACACTTCAGAAAAGTATTGAGCAAACCTTTCTATTATATCTTTTGGCTGTGCAAGTTCCTGTTCGTTAAAGATCATTGGACCTGGAATTCGCGATGTGGATCTCTTGCTGTTTACGTATGTCCAAAACGCTTTGGGATTACTGGTGATGTTGGATTCAATCTGTGTCAGGTAAGCATTGTAAGCCGCCTGAATTTCACGCTTAAGGATTTGTCGTAGTCGCTTGAATTCATCCAAGTAATATCCACATATGCTTGAAATTGATAAGAACGCGTAAAAGGGAATTCAAAAACTTGTGGTTCAGCCGGATGAATAACGAAGGGGAGGCGCAAAGAAAGTCATATTGACTTTCCCTTGAATGGAACGGATTTCAGAACATGAAAAAATTTAATATACCTCAGTGTCACTATGGATGAGGAAGATTCTTTTGGTGTACATGTAATGAAAGTAATTAGCGTGCTGAAGTAGAGGTAGCTTGGTTGGCCAAGAATGATAAACATTCAAGGGTATGGACGTATTCTACGGAAAGCAAAAAGAAGTATACTTACGCGCACTACAAGCAAAGGAAAACACTACTGCAAGTGTCAGAAATTGGGACGAGAAAAGTAGCAGGCCCAATAGACGAGTCGCCTTAGATGTACATATGTCTTTAACAGGGCAAAATTCCATTCGAACTTTAAGAAACGCATAAACACATACACTACAGATGAACACATATAGTGCCAATAATTGGACAGCCTACTGTCTTTGAGTATATGAAATGGAACAACATCAATGAGAGAATATGAAGGTGCACCGGTTGCAGTATAACACCAGAAATTATAATACCAACTGTGCTAGAGGTAGCTCATAACTGAAAGGCGATTATCTCATACTCCGAGCTAGGATTGATCCAATGTCTTGGTCTGCATAAATCGTCTATTATCTTTAGCTCATGAATTAACGGAAAAACGATTTTTTTCTGGCTTCTCTTTTTTTGAGAGTCTAATTTTGAAAGTTGTAGGTACAGACGTCGCATGATAAAGGTTTCCAACCTAACGGCGAAAGTCTACCCAGTATTTTTATATCAAGTAGTAGGTATACTAATGTTTACTATAAATGTCACATTCTGTTGCTTTTTCTATAGATAAGCCCTACACGTGCTCGAAACGTATTGTCCGACATAAAAGTAACATACTGGCTTTCCGTTCTAGGTTGGAACCCTTTATGATGCGACGTCTGTACTATGCTACTCTACTAGTTATTAATATTTGTCTTAACTTTTAAAAGTATCTATAATCACATTCCCTTCACAAAATAATTTGAAATTTTGCTGACTCACTCCTATTTTCAAATTAAAGGTACTGAAAGCTGTTCCAAGTTCTTCCAAAGTTTCAGGCTTCTGGTATATACAGGGATGTTTCTAAATAAGTGCGGCAGTTTTCAGAGGGTGATTCCTTGTCAAAAATAAAAGGCGGTCTTTCATCTAATCAAAAGCTAATAGGCTTGTCCTTGAAAAGTTACACGCTGTTAAAAATGAGTAAAAAAAATGTTTTTCTACAAACACCGTTAAAAGCTAACATTTTGACAAGGCTAACTTCACTTAAAAATGCGATTTTATAGCGTAGCGGGTTAAAAAGGGCACTTTTAACACTTATGTTAAAAGTAAATGACAGTTTGTGAAAAATGACAAGAGAATATTCCGTGCATATCAAATGATTTTTATTACAATGAAAATTACATATTCTTTGGATAGTTAATATTAAATGTAAAGTTTGTGGCAATTGGAGAGATTTATTCCATGTGTTTCTGTACTTGCAGAATTACTATTTGTAGAAAAATAAAAATCTTTTGTACAAATTGTGACAAACTAATTTAACGGTTGCGTACAGTTCTGTCAAAACGTATTCATGAGCTGCCAGATTTGGTCAGTGGAGTTTCATTATATTTTATAATAAAAATTGTGTTTGTAGAAAAAATATTATACGATGCACGTGTTAAAAATGCTATTTTATTTCACTCGTAAATTGCACGATCGCTGACGCTCGCGTCGCAAACTCGTGAAATAAAATTGCACTTTTAACACTTGTATCGTATCAGTATATCACACAGTATCAGTATATCACCAAAATAACTATTTTGGTGTTTTTTTTAAATTGCTGAAGAGTTCAAGAAATGGCATTTTTGGTGTGTTCTACGAATAAATAAGCTACATACGAATATTTTTTTAATTTTATTGTGATCTTTTAAAGGGGATTATACCAGAACTATAAACATTTTTTTATTTAAAAATATCTAATTTAATGCTAAACTTTTTTAATCTTAGCGTTTTTTCGGTAAAGACAATAGTTTTTCATAGGAAGGTTATTTATTGACAGAACACTCCCACAAAAAGCTATTTCTTTAACTTTTCAGCAATTTTAAGAAAAAACTAAAAACAGTTTTTTTT
>SMLS01059694.1:0-12367 GCA_004785975.1 Popillia japonica
TTTTTTGTAGTATGTATTATATTGCAGTATTTAGAAAAATATTTGTCTGAATTTAGATTATGGCTAGTGTATTGATGATAACTGTAATATAACTAACTATAACACTTCATAAATGATACAGCTCCAGCACAATGCACTAAACATCGGTCGTGAAAATCTACACTCGACTAAATCTGCTATTAGATTCGAGTTTTGCAACAACCATTCAGAACAATACGTTCCTCCATCGCTCACAAAAAGGAATCCTATTTATTACACGAGTTTTGAAAATATTCATGCTTAGAAGAACTAACGCATAGGTAAGTTTACCTATTTATACATTATAACACAATATTTTTTTGCATGCTGTCAAAGTCAGTATAAAACATGCATTATAACAACAGCAAGTTTATTTGTATTGAGAAAATCGTTCACATCGCTACTCAAACTTAATGGATTAAAAAGAGATATATATATGTATGTGGTTCATTAAGAGTGTTCAAAAACGACGTGTGTCAAAGATAAAACTAAATTCCATCACTTGAACAATATGACGCACTCTCGGTGGCATGCATGAATAAATTAATTAGATGCATATGCAGCCTCATTAAATTTTATACATTCTTATTTGTAATTAAAGCTGCACGTGTTATTCGTGAAACTCTAGTATTTTGTTATTTTAATTGATTTATTGTTAGATATAAGCAACAAGATTATGCATTCAGTTGACATATTTCATCTTTAATAGCAATTATGTATGATCAACAGAATTATGATACCGCAATGGCTTTGGTCTGATTGCTAATCTGTAATGATAACGTCAGAACAGAGCATTACAAACAATATAGAAATGTACGTATGATCTTCTTTATAACAGATACGTCGATCATTGTAATAATGTAATTCCAAAAAGAAAAATTAAAATTAGGCATACTGAAGCATGTTAACCATTATTATTTAAGAATACAATTTACAGTAGCGGAAGAAAAACATAAATTTAATATAAGTGGTAGATATTTTTAAATTAACGTAAGTAATTAGAAATCTATCTAATATTTTTCAATATAATTTTGTCCATTGTTTTATCTCAATTACATTAGATTTTAAAATGTAGGTATTTTCTATTATACTTATGTGTGTACATACATATGTGTATGGTCAGATTAGCAAATGTAAGTAAAACATGTCTACAATTGAATTTATGAAATAAATCTCATACAGGTATAAGACATTACGTTGAATACTTAAGTAGTGAGATGAACATGCTTTTTTCTTGAAATAAGACCAGTCGTATGTTCGCTTCATGCATATATGGTGAAGTTGTATTTATCTCGAACAAATTATGGCCTGTTCTTATATGGAATTTTAATGTTGTGCATTTGTTTTGTGGCTTTACTTCTTTTATGGCATTAGTAACAAATACAGAAGTAATTTGATTATTAATAACCACAAGGCTTCAGAAGCCTGTGGTAAGAAACTAAATTAGTTATGAATTTCACGAAAATAATGTTTCGGTTCCTATTATACTTTACCGTAAATAATAAGATTAAGGTATCCAGAACTGCTAGTCGCACATTTCCTGTGCGAAAATTCCAATTACAGGACAAATATGTATATAAAATAAAGTAAGATGTACAAATATATTTATACAAATATCAAAAATCACCTAGAAAGAAAAATATCGTCCAGACGGCGATCGGCTTGACGACACATAATTGTGATGGGAGAACGTTGCAATAGATTGGTCCTAGACGTCGGTGTTCTGAACGTAGACCCATGTCTTGAAGATAGCCTCGGAACGTGAAATCCGATTTTAGAGAGTAGATCTGCACAGTCAATCTCACCGCAAATCAGCTTTCGGATAAATTGCACGCAGTGACAATCCCTTCTGACAGACAACGACTCTAGATCATGACGTTCTAGTAATTCATCCTGACAGGTACCAACATGAGGATACACTCCATCGAGTTTAATAGATAAATACTTCAAAAATCTTCGCTGTATTCGATCAAGTGACACAGCATGACAAGCGTAGATGGGATACCATATTATGCAAGCATATTCCAACTTACTCAAAACATATGCCGAGTATAATGTCTTGAGCAGCTGAGTATCTTGAAAACATTTGGACACACGCATAATGAAACCTAAAGATCTGCTTGCAGAGGCGCATACTGAGTTGATATGGTCAATAAATGTGAATCTACAATCAAAAATAACACCCAAGTCTTTTATAATCAACTTTTTATCAAGTATGTATTCATTGACTGAATACGATGTTTCAAGCGGCGATCTTTTACGAGTGTAGGACATCATCGCACATTTCGAAGCATTCAGAATTAGCTTGTTATGGTGGCACCACGCAGTTATTTTATTAAGATTGGTTTGCAAATGCATAGCGTCGTCAAGCGGAGAAATTTCGAGGAAGATCTTTATGTCGTTAGCATATGCAAGGACGGGACAATCCAAACCGAGAAGTACGTCGTTGATAAAAATGGTAAACAACAAGGGACCTAAATTCGAATCTTGCGGTACACCCGTAGGAGCTATATATTCATCAGAGCAGTGCCCGTTATAAGACACATAGAAAACTTTATCTTGCAGATAGGATCGGAGTAATTTTAGTGCGGATGGAGAAAAGCCAAGTGATTCAAGCTTTTATAAGAGAATGTTGTGATTTCCGGTGTCGAATGCACGAGAAAAGTCAGTGTATATCACATCAACCTGTCCGCATTGGTCTAAAATTTCACAAACGTATTGTGAAAGGCAACACAAGTTTGTGACCGTGGATCGTCGAGCAATAAATCCATGTTGGTCAGGAGAAATAAAGGAGATGACATGATTGTATATTTGCTTGTATAACACGCGCTCATACAATTTTGCGAAATTAGACAATAACGAGATAGGTCTATAATTAGATATAGATGAAATGTTACCCTTCTTATGAATCGGACAAACTCTAGAACGCTTCCAGCAGCTGGAAAACGTACCCGTATTTATAGATAAATTGATGATTGCAGCTAAAGGACCTGCAAACACATAACGACAATCCCGTATAAGGAAACTAGGTAACATGTCATCGCCAGAAGTAAATTTTGAAGTGAAAGTTGAAAAGATACCAATCAGCAGATCTTCGGATATTGTAGAAAAGGAAAATGGCAATGAATGATAATAATCTTCCAGAAGAGAGAACTCTTCGCCAGTTGAATAACCATCAACAAACGTTGCGGCAAAAGCGTTAACAATTTCAGATGTATCATTAAGTTCAGAATCGTTGACAATCATTTTTCCAGGAATTCTTGTTGATTGGCGCTTGTCACTCAAAAATTTCCACAATTTACTTGGATCACTCTTAATATCATTTTCAACCACTGAAATAAATTTTTTGTAAGCATCAGCAATCAATGATTTACATATGGATCTAAGTCGTTTGAATTCGTCGTAAAATACATTTTTTTAGTGTTAACCCATTTACGATGGTAGTAGTATTTGTATTTGAGGTGCAGCTTAATATCAGTGGTAAACCAAATCGGATAATGCTCCTTATTATTATTAACTCTTGTCTCCGGAACATATTTTTTGAGAATATTGTACAGTGTTTTATAAAAAGAATTTACAGCGAGATCAACGTCTTTAAAATCTTTGAGAAATGACCAGTCAGCATGGAAGAGATCCTCGTACAAGGCAGCAAAGTTCGCTTTCCGGAAATTAAAACGAAGTTTCCTGGAATTTGGAAATCTTGACGGTCGGTTTGTTGAAGTGTACTCGATGTTAATATTAAGAGCTGGATGGTAAGAGTCTTCGGGGACTAGCGGACAATCATTGCGACTAACAGCAATAGAGCAGGTTAAGATTTGATAGTACAAGATCCAATAATTTGTTATCTGCATTCATGATTCTATTAAATTGTTTTATATTCAGAACATTTGTGAAACAAGTAAATGTTGATACTTTGGCATTACGTACATTAGATTCAGATGTTAAGTGAGGTAAATTAAAATCACCAATAATAATGAAATCTTCACCAACCAATTGAGCTTCAAGTGCGCTAGTAAAAATTTCGTATGCGTCACTTGTAATCGAAGGAGGTATATAAACGAGAACGATTAAAAATGAAGAAGACTGGATAATGCACCTGCACATAATTATATCAACAAGTGGAACAAGATTAGAAATAGTGGAAGTGTCAAGAGTAGTATACGAAATCGTATGGGAAAGTGCCATTAGTCCACCAACGCCTTTGGATTGATCGACAACAGAAAATTTTCTGTCCGAACGAATAACATTGTAATAGTTTGTAAATAATTCATTGTTATAAAGGGAATCAGTTAGCCAAGTTTCGGAGATGAGTATAATATCAAAAAAATGATCTGAAGTGTTTGTAAAGAATGTTTGTGTTTTTGAGTTCAGTCCTCTTACGTTTTGGTAGTAGATGTTAATGGAATTCAATGAATGTGAGAGACAATCTGTTGGGGCAGCTTAGTTTTCCGAATTCAGAGCTATTTGTTTCAGTGTTCTATCAGAAGATACAGAGACATTTCGAAAATTCGTAGAGCTTTTCAAGTTTTTAAATTTACGGAAGACCTTGTGTACCGCATCGGAAGAAGATAAACATATTTTGATAGGTTTAGAGGATGTCTGTTTTGTTGGATCAAATTTTCCAAGACGTTGAGGAACAGCATTTTCATTTGTTAATCCAACTTGTGTTAACAGATTATTGATCAATGCAGTATCAGTCTCCATTTTTTCCCTTTTACTGCCACCACTCTCATTAACACCATAAATTATAAGGTTAGATGCTCTCTTATTTCTCTCGACCACCTCATTTACAACATCCTCCGCAGCCAACATCGACGCAAGAGAGCAAGTAGATTCGGAACTTGTGGGAGTGGAATTATTTTTTAAACTATGAACTTCTTGTTTTAACTCTGTAATCATAGCAATTAAAGTAGGTATTTGTACCTTGCTCACAGTCATGACAAATAAATTTAATTTTTCGTCTGATGTTTGCACGTAAATCAAAACATTTTAATTCAGCTGCGGAAAGCTCGGAACAAGAGCCATGAATATGTCTGTTGCAAGCATCACATTTAATAAACTTATCGCGTTCTTCATTAATTGGAGTATTGCATTTAAGGCACGACATTGTTAAATTAAATTAGTATATAAAGCAGAATAATATATATATAAGCAGAATAATATATATAATATGGATATGTATTGATATTAGGATTAGACACAGGGACACACTTCACACCAGCCGGGCCGTTAGCTGGTGACTTACAAGACAAACAAGAGGGCCGCGGAAAGGTAAGAATCAAACAGTAGGAAATATCAATACAGAAACGCGTATAATTAATTCAAAAGTACACATCCTACACCAACGACTGCACTACTGCAAAAAAAAACAACAATAATCATAAACCAATACAATATTTTTGACGAATATTAAGTTGATAACACAAAGTAAACTAATGCTATTGATTGCTGTTTAACAATTTAAATAACTCCACAGCCAGTAATCCACTGGGCTAAGATCAGGCGATCTTGGTGGCCGTGAATTTTCGAAATTTCTGCTTAACACGCGAATTTGAAAAGCATTGGTTAACAATTCTTTGGCTGGTTGAAAAATGTGCGGGGGCGCTCCATTCTACATAAAAATAACGTTTTCAATTCCGTGCTGCTCGTTTTGCATCTGCAGAATAACATAATCTCTTCAAATTTACAAGTATCGTTCAGCGTTTACAGTTACAAATACGGTTTCCCCATTATGCATTTTCTCGTAGAAATATGGACCAATGATAAAATAGATGTAAAACCTCACTAAACTGTGACTTTCTTATGATGAAGACCTTCTTGAACCATTTTTTTTGTGTATTTTCTGCAGATCGAATTTTACAGTTTTGAGTATTGACTCCACCAATCAGAGTAAAATGTGCCTCATTTGTCCATAAAATATGGGATAACAATTCAGGTTAACTTTCCATTTGAGCAATTACTTGCAAAGAAAAATCGTACCCAGTATCTAAATCTGTCTGCTTTAATTCAAACAGCATTCTCAGTTCATATGGATTCACAGTTAGAATTTTGCGTAAAATTTGCTTGGATATCGCATCTGCTCTGCTGATTGCTATAGTGAATTGCATCTGGCTATGTTCTCTACAACTTGGATATCACTAATTCTTCGTCTTCCTGATCGTGATTTGTTAGTTAGTAACAGATTCCGTCCCTTCAAGTTTTTGTGTCAAATTGCGATACGCTTTCATTTAACAGGGTTCCACTCTCAAACCCATTCTCATGGAAAGTCTTCGTAATGCAGCTATGCTTCCCATGGAAACAGTACAATCCCATTCATCATGCAATTTGATTTTGTTAATTTTTTGTTATTAACTTAATTTGTTAAAAAGTTATAATACGTATTTAAAATATATTCCTTACTTATGATATCCCGTACATAACAGAACAATTTGTTTTTCCGACAAACAAAATAGTTGAAGTTGTACAGGGAATTTAATATCATTACTAAATTCTTCATAAATTTCAACATTTCCTCGATACATACATATGTATATCCCTGCGAAACAGCCTTTCCTTGTCGGAAGCTTTTCGCGTCTAGCGTGGTTACCGTGATCTTCTGGTACCAACCACCTGTCCTCCCTCCTAGATACCCTCTTTGCTGCTGAAGAAGCAATTTACATTAGTGGCGAAACGTCGTGTTTGTATATCTTTGCGTTTTATTTTTATTTGCACTGTATATATTTTACTAACCATGACACGATCACCACTCAGAAACCCTCATAATAGAAACTGGGGCCGTGGAAGCCTTCGATATCATTTACATGGTTTTCTATTTTAATTGTAATAACTTTGATGTGTAACTTTCTTTGGGAATTTCAGTATATTTCATCATAGTTTACCTTTTTCAACAAAATGGTTGCAAAAATCTTTGATCATTTTTCGTATATTTACAGACGAATGTAGTGCCCATCCTATACACATAATTGTACTCAACATACATAAACTCTAACATTTTGATCATTTGTTCTAATTTTATATTTGAATATTGTTAGTGCTATTAGTTGGTATTGTTATAGGTTAGACAAATCTTACTGTGTATCCACCTTCAAATATCTCGGTAATTACCCTATGTAAGTATAGAAAATACTAAGCAAATACCTATTTACATTTTCTGGGTACAACATACGTAGCTATTAGTTTGGTTATACATTTTATGCTAATCCAGATAAAACATATCTTAGTGCATGATCAATTTTATTACATAATAAGAGTTTACGCAGCATTAATATAATCATGTGACTACAATTACTAATATGTATATGTACATACGTATAAAGAGTTTGCTTCACTTTAATTATCTCTTTGACATAAAATTTTATGTTGACGTGAAGTCGTTCGTTACTAGTTAATTTTTGTTCCATAGTCCGTTTGGTTTTAGGTGACTCATACCCCATTTACAATAATAGTGTATGAGCTACTGAACGTAACTTTTATGGGTTCTCTTTAATTAATGAAGTATAAAACATGCTTTAATAAGAAACAATAAGTTCTCATTTTAATGATTATTATACACAGTCGCTAAGAGGAAATCGTAAATACAATTTACTATGCAGTGCGCTTAATTGACATCAACAATTGCCCAGTGGGACCTCTTGATCAATAATAAAATTGTTACAACAGCCATAAAATAACAAATGGCACCTGGAAAAATAATGAAAAACAAACACAACTGTTTGAAAATATGTTGTCCGATATTCTGTCACAATATGTACATACACCGCTGGTCTGTTTACTATTAGAATGCCGGATAAAATACATGTATTTCGTACATACGACAGCAAGCGGGGTTGCCAATATAATTTAACGCGGCATCATAACTATGACATTACTTAATGACACAAATGACATTTAATAAAAAATCGTTTATTCACACGGACAATTTTCTTTCATTTTGAGTTACTAGCACTGTGTAAGATGTTATACACTAAGGAAGAAAGAATTCAAATAATTAAATGGTACTATTCAGGTAGTACAGCACAAGAAGTAATTGGTCGCTTCATATTTTCATTTGAAAATAGACCCGTCCCTGCCGTTCAAACAGTTTTGAACATTGTTCATAAATTCGAATCTATTGGATGTATTACGGACTGCCATGCATTGAGAAGAGCAAAGGATGTCGTATACGGATATTGAGTGAGGAAAGGGAACGACGGGAAGTTAATGTATGTAGTGCTGTTGAGCAAAATTAACCATGCTCATCACAGCAAATATCCGAACAGGTTGATATCCCAGCGCGTACTGTTAGAAAGATTTTGAATAGGCAAAGATATCGTAGCTACAGTATGCAAAAACGTCAAGAAATTTTCCCTGAAGATCAAGTAAGGCGTATTAACTTTTGTGAAAGTGTAATGGCACGAGTCGTCGAAAATAATAATTTTATACAAAACATTTTATTTGCGGACGAATCTGCGTTCTATTTCCCTGGTCGTCCTAATCTAATGATTACTAAATATTGGTCAAAGCAAAATAAACACCAGTGTTTGCCGCTTCGTACCCAATATCCAATATTTTTATTGATGGTACAGTTACAGCTGCTAGATATTTGCAACTGCTGGAAACTAACATCATTCCTGCAGTTCGTGCGCTCAATGTTAACAGTGATGAGATTTGGTTTCAACAGGATAACTGCCCAGCTCAGACTACACGGATTGTACAGCAAGCGAGCTAGAAATTTGAAAGAATTGCGGCAAAAGATTGTAAACACCGCCAATACTATATTGCTTGAAACACTTGCTAACGTGCGGAATGAATTTTACTACAGGCTTGGTTATTGTCAAGAGCGAGCAGGCGGTTTATTTGAACATTTACTCCATTAATATTTCTATCGAAAATGTTAGTTTAATTTTAATACGGTAGTTTAATTTTGTAATTTAATTTTTCAAGAATATTTTAGTTTAAATTTCTAGTGATCTTCTTTTTACATTAATACCATTGCTTACACAGAATTATTCCAATTTTATTAAAATGTTGATACGTCTAAACTGATTATTGTGTTTTGTTTGTATTTTGTCACTTCTTTCCAGTGTAATAAAATATTGCCGTTAACAAAAGCGCTGTATGGAAAGCATTAAATGCACTCGTAACGTTTACATAATGTTTACTGACGTTTGCCTAGCCTAACCATGGTTTCACCTAAACCATGCGCAACAACAAAATGTTTAATGTTTACATTACGTAGCGCATTGTCCATATTTTAAGTTTATAAGTTGATACCAGAAAAAATGTGTCATATAGATAAGGCAACACTGTGCGCGTTTTCTATTGATAGCCGCATTCCAGATCTGCTCAGACCACCGGTGTATGTATGTACGTATGTACAGACATATACACATGTTGCCATCGTGCTATATGTTTCAGTAGTGCAATTTTTAAAAATACGAAATTGTGAAGATTTTTACCTAAAAACGTTATCTTTGAAAATTTATTCTCTTTATTCTCTTTCCTCTCACGAGAAGCCTCCTAAACTGGTGAAAGTTTTACCTTACTTCGGATGCTATAGCAGCATACATTTTCACATACAGAAAATTCATAATTACAGATAATTTAGTCTCAAAAGGAAGTAAAATAGAAGCAGAACTAACCGTTTTTGCATTATGGTAGTTTAACTTTAATTCTAATTTATCACACTGCTCTCAAACACTAACTTTAATCATGACACTACAGCTTAGCCATGACAGTACAGGCTGTATTTTGGTTTCTGGCCCACATATTACCACATAGTGTAAATACAGGGTGTCCGCGATATACAAAGCATGCTTTTAATGATGAATGATAGCTACAACGATTTAGAAACAAAAACATATAATACACCTTGGGTCTATCTGTAAGCGTAAACGAGAAAAAAAATTATTTCTAAAAAACCTTATTTGGTCAAACTGTACAAGAAAACTCATCCATATTGCTTCTTAAATAACCAAAAAACCATATCAAAAATTTAGGGTTGAAAATAACTGAAAACAACGATGAAAACGAATTATTTAATACTTTGAAATTGAAGCGTGGTGTCATTTTTCTTCCACCATACTGTACCCGTATTCAATAGAATGACAGATGTAAGCCAAACATCATCTGTTTATACGACCTTGAACTTGTATCGTACGAAGTCAATGGCCATACGTTTTAAAATAAAGGTACCTTTGCGCTTTTTTTTAATAATGTTATGACAATAAAATCGATGTTATGATAAAGTTAGAGTGTATTAGGGCGTATTTAATAGCAGCCTCCGATCGGTAAATGAAAATTTAAGTTGAGGGAAAGTCGCATTGAACGAAAACAATGCAATTATTGCAATTATGTTATGGCACTTTAAGCTCTTTCGTAAACGCTACTACAAAATTAATTTCTTTTCTTTTATTTGTGATAAATTGGTGGTCCTAAAAAGGACTTTTTTGAGAGACAGGAGAAAATGTATTACAGGAAAGGCTCGATGTCTTGCAACACACGCCTGTAATCGTCGGGTAAATCTTGCATTGATCAGCTGCCGGTGTACAGTATGCATCGAAGTTTGTGACATGAGAAACAATTTTTTTTCTCGTTTACGCTTACAGATAGACCCAAGGTGTATTATATGTTTTTGGTTCTAAATCGTTGTAGCTATCATCCCTTAAAAGCATGCTTTGTATTTCGCGGACACCCTGTATACTACATATTTTTTCAGTTCACAGCCTACCTACAAAAGATGTAGTACGGAAAATAGAGCCAGATACTGAAGAGTATACGCGAGATAGCTCTTACACTGAAAGAGAAGCAATTTCTGGTGCAAAACACATTTGTGCATTTTGGCAGATGACGTTGAACAATATTTTTATATTTAATAATACCACCTATACAGAGTGTTTAAAAAAGATGCGGCATTATTAAAGGGGGTGATTGCCCAGGTCATTTTATACAAAAAAGTTCCTATAAACATAGGTCCGCAAACGCTTCGTTACCGATCTACAGCGTATTGAACTTTAATTTAAAAAAAAAAACAGTAAAAATTAGATTTTTCCAAAACAACTTCAGATATCATAATGAAATTTTAAGCGTATTAATAGCTGTGGGAGACACATACTTTGAAAACAACACGATGTTTTAGTCGTACTAGTGGTGTGCGTATTGGCACGTCACAGGCTATTTTTCAAGAAAAAAATAGGACGCCGCTGATATCTCTAAAAGTAAAAATATGTTTTTATTGAACTTTTACTGAACTTTTTATCGTATGACGTACCGTTCTTTAATAAAGAAAACATTTTAGTGCATATCCATTTATCATGTGTACAAAAATATTTTTAAACAGTCCTGTTTTATCCACTGACATATTGAATGACATATTAAATGAATCTCGTGGTTAATAATTTTGTATGTGTCGAATTTGTTGAAGTTTCTTATCATGAATCACTATACGAATGCCGAGATGACCGACATGCACTACATTTACACGACACGCTGTAGATCGGTTACAAAGCGTTTGCGGACCTATGTTCATAGAAACTTTTTGTATAAAATGACCTGGGCAATCACCCCCTTTAATATTGCCGCACCCTGTATATCTCTTTGCGATATTCTTTTAGCGATTATTGCGGGAAATCTACATATATTAATATAAATTACAAACAATCTTGTTTGGAAGGAATTTCGATTTTGTAAATAGACATGATACGTTGTACGCACTATTGCTAACATTCTATACCAATGATCACAACTCACCTGAGCAAGCAGAGAAAACGCAATTGCAGTTCCCACACTTCCTGCACCGACAACGCTTACTTTATTCGTGCATTTTTTACTGCTTTGGCCACAGGGCGCAACATGGGTCATTAAAGCTTTTACTGTAGTGGTCATCATCTTGCCTGTAACAAAATAATTGGACCCATATAAAAAATCTATCGATAAAAATTATTATGGAATTTATTCAGGTATTTAGATTTTATAGACGTATGTATGTATATGTAACAGACATATGTATATAACACATGTTAAAATGTCATTTGATCTAAGGTCAGTTAAGTTGGCCCCCCCAATTTTTTTTTAAGTTTATATACGCTATAATTTTGCACAGTTTTGCACAACCAAAACGAAGTTTTGCACACCTATACAAGATAAGTTTCGTATGTCATATGAAAGCTTGAGTTTTGCACAGTTTTGCACAACCAAAACGAAGTTTTGCACAGCTCGTATAAAGAAGATATGGCTTTCTTAAGAATAAATGCCAGCACCTCCAAATCATAATTTAAAGCTAGAAACACTAATCTTGTCCGCCACGCCTTACATGTGATATCTCCTTTAAAGCTGGTTTTACATCTGTCAATTTATTGATCAATTTCTAGAA
>SMLS01059697.1:0-16974 GCA_004785975.1 Popillia japonica
TTTATCCAAGTGTTTGGTGTCCTGTGGGTGATAGTGATCTAGAGTTCTACTTCGGCACCAAGAGATCCAGTGAATATTTGTAAAGTAATGTTGTTTATCTAGAGTGGCTGAGCCAAAATCTTCAATCAAGATTGAAATGTCAACAAACATTTAAGAAGTTTTTATTAATGAAATGTATATTATTTGGCGCAATTGAATGTCTACGAGTTTGCTAGAGCTTTCTCCATTTCCAAGTCCAAAACTTTTGACAAAAAATACAGTGTTATGATAAGAGTTTGCTTTATTGCAAATTTGCATCAAAAGATCAACGGAACTGTTGGGTATTTCCAACGTTAGTTTCTGTGCATGACTATTTTATAGTTTTTTAGTCACATTTCTGACAAATCTTACTCTTTTGGTTCAACTATCCTATGTTTGGTGGCTTATTAATTTTTGCCAGCCCAAAAATTGTCCAGGATTTTGCATATTGAAGTCTGATACGGATAATTGGTACTGCTAAGGGTTCACTATTCGTACTAGGTTATGAACGGCATAAATTTGAAGTGTGGTATATGTTTAAAGTTTAAGAATAATTCTGCATTCTATTATCGCAATTCATTTGAATAAACGGAGATTTCTTACCCTTTTTATTGTAAAATTCTTCTTTATACTCTATATCATTTTAATATTTGATGTTATAATCCACGAATATAGAAAAAACAAGCATAGCAAGCTAAACATGCCAAAAAATCTTTATTTATATAAGTTATTTCATATGTAAACCATACATAGAGCAGCATTAGATTTTTGGCCAGATAAAATCCCAGTAATTTCAGTTTTACTGGAAGTGTAATATAGACATTTTCAGTAGTGATATTGCACAGGTATATTTTCTTACCTTGGACAGAAGGTATGTTAAACTGTCTGCATAAAAATAGATTTTATTTAATACTCAAGTTGCGCTTAGAGTAATGTACGTATAGAGTTATATTCCAAAGAGATACTGGAGTAGTGATAGTAGTTGACGCCACGAAATGACTAGTCAGAGATCAAGATGTATGGAAGATTTTATGCCAGCGTCGAAACTTTTGCCAGACCTGAGCACCAAGATGCTGTAAAACACTTGTTGGATTTATTTGTGTATTTTAGTGATGTCGAATTTTATAAGGCTGTGTTTATCAGCAGAAAATGGCTGACATTACCTACAGAAATCCTAACAGGTCACTGCATATTGCGTGTACATGCGGATGGAATGGAATTGGAAGACTTGGTGCCTTTATGAGATGTTAGTTCTCTTGAACTGGTTGAAATTCCACAGCAGAGGCTGTAAACTACTTGAAAATTGACAGCTTACTAGTTACAGTCTACTACACAGTCTACTAGACTCATGCTATACGCGTAGGGTTACTGAATAAACTTTTGGCATCTCCGTGTACTTACTGACAGTCGTGTACCTACTCTAATTCTCAACAACTTTACAGCCTTCGCTGTCCAGTTGCAACGAGATCAAAAGAACATTCATGAAGGCAAAATAGACATTTTGGCGGAATTAACATTGAGGGTGAGCAAGCAGTGAAGAAAACATCGTTTGTCATTCGGATTTAGAATAAATGATAAAAAAATATAAATCATAAGTTATCTATGTTATTAACCGAGATATTGAACTTTTGCATTCTATGTGGGTACATTGTATATAATAGTACCGTGGATGATTTACAAACAAAAGAAAAACGCAAAAATTGATAACATAATTCTTTTCATGATTTATCAAAGAAGAGTTATTAAAAGCAATCTTTTATAGAACTATGATATATTGTAGCACATAATACTATTTTCTTATCAACGTAGAAACCATCTTCTGTCAAGACAATAATATCCATGTATCCATAAGCCATATCTGCCGTAGATAAATTCGCTGCAATTCATTTAATCCCTCGCAAGAAAACAAAATTTCGACGAGTGATGTCGGTATCTTAGTAGCAATAATTCAAGTTCCAAACGAACACAGTTTCTGTGCCAAGCAATCTTCTTTATAAATATTAATTTATTCTAACTGCGTTTGTTTCTGTAACAGTAGTTGCACCCCTCCTTAATTATCATATACGAGTATTCCTGAGTTTGATAAATATATTTCGTATTTTGCATAGGACGGTATAAATATTACTTTAAAGACAGATAAGAATGCCTGTGACATCTCCTAAGGCTTTATCTGGAAATAAGTTCCACTTCGCCCGTATTCTATTTATGTTCTTGCATTGATTTAAGGAAAATATGTCTTCTAAATCGACGAGATTGTAGGAGTATTATTTGAGCCGGACGAAAGTATGTTGAATACGCCCCTTTACTTAATTAAAATAGCAAACAAGAAAAAATAAAAGAAGAAATTAACTGAAGTTTAAAGATGAAAAAAAGTAACACATGCATAAAGAAAAACGATCAGCAATGAATTCCAACTGCCATATTTATTACACGCCAGAGGAAAAACTTGAATTACTTACGTTCAATGTGTACACCTTTCGGTTGGTGTACGTTTACGAAAGTCATTGTATGAGATATGTATAAGAACACGGAGGTACAAACATCAATCTTTATAATTGACACACGTCTAGGTATTCTTTGGACAAGTATGTATAGGTACTTGTTAATAACGGGTAGTAATAAATTATGAAATATGCATTATACTCGATAGAAAGTGGACATTTAATAAAGTCACTTTGAAACAAAAAAATGCGTAGAACGTTTTAAGTCAGCTTGAGAGCCATTCATCAATGTTTCGTAGGAAATTTAGATCAAGACATGTGGGAGTAAAAAGAAATATGTATTTTCGACATGTGTGGTAAGCTATACGCCTTATCATAATGGAAAACTCTCACATATTGCTACTACAGAAATTTTGTGCAATGATTGAAAAAACGAAACTACTTTTGTAGGCCTCTTATACGTTTATTTTAGGTGTAGCATTCGTATTTAGACCTGTGTTTCCTATTAAGGAATTTAATGCTATTATTTGTATTTCTTGTAATAACGCGTGCTACAAAATGCAACGCCTATGCGATAAAAACAAAATAGGTATTGGATTGAACATCAGAACATATGATTGTGATACTAGAACCACCATACTGCACAGTACTATAAGCTTACAAGAAGCTAGTATCAATTAGAACTGTATTCGGTTAGCTTCAGTCAAAGGAACTTTATAAGCTTAAACTGTATTATATTTTTTTGGAAAGCCCATTTTATCTATTAGAATTATATAATCCAGGAAAATGATTCAACTTCTTCAGGTTATGTGTTAGATTAAATTTGGGCCTGAACTGAACAAGCCTATTATTTTCAGAAATTTGTAAGCCGAAGACCTCGTCATTGATAAGAAAAAAACTTTGTATTTTCGAATACTGATCTTAAACATATGATGCGTGGAATTTTTCAGTTTCCTGCGTTCATACATATTTGGTGTAGGTAACGAGCAAGTGTGTTTGAAGCTGGCATTCAATTTAGTATGAAAGTTCAGTTATATCTGTAAGCCATCTGGAAAGTCTGTTATAGTTGGATTATATACATATACATATACATCGTAGAAAAGTATCTTACAGGTTTGCTTATAGAGGTCCAAAAGATGACACTAGTTTGTGGCAAACCATTGCTTGAAAAGAGTGCTTTAACAATGATTTTGAGAACAGTGTCTTCCAAATCTTCTAAACGTTTCATCGAGATGTGGTGTGTCATAGCGGAGATGGAGATAAACCTTCCAGAATCCCTCTTTGCTGGATGCCACACAAGATAATAACAATTGGTATAATTATCTATAGCAATATGAAAATCATCATATGGCCAGAAGAATCTTCATATTGACAGATCAGCTATTGCTGCAATGGAATCCCACGAGATCACTTTTGGATTGGTTTATGAATGTTTCAGGGTACTGCAAGTATTAGCTGTGAGAAATATAGTCAAACTAGGCTAGGTTTTTGAGCTTAAGATTAGATCAAATGTGTAGCTGATAAGATTTCTAGTCAGATAGATTAGTAAGAATTTTAGTATTTTTTATTGGTTCAAATTTAGCCTATGGTTACTGATTAAAGGACAAGTACAATGTTATAGCAAAAACTTACTATTGGTACTACTGATTACTAATGGGAGATTAAGGTCTAGTAATCTGAGGCAGGTTAGTTGCTCACTGCAATTGAAATACTACTTTTGTCAATACTCAATACCTAATCCCACTTGTCGAGGATGACAAGTTAATGACGAAGCAGTTCTGCGCCTACTATAAAATTATCTTCCTCGCTATTGTTAGGACTTCCACGATTCAGAAAAGTCCTTTGTATAACTTTTCAGCCACCTCTAGAAGATGAATGCTACAAGTATTAAGACGCTTTGTTAAAGAGCGTCAACAACCTTATCTTTACTATTCTACCATATTGTACAGACGCCTTTTTTATTTCCATTTAAAGTACAATTATATTTTGAGGTTGAATTTAAAATATGCTAACAGTTTATGAACCATAATATATATTTCTTGTTCTTAATATAATTAAAATTTTCACTACATATTAATTTTCCATTTCTAATTCTTATTGTCAAAATTTATTTCGTCTTTTTATCAAAAAAAAAATTTCCTTCTAGTAACATCTTGGCTATTCTGGAAAGACGAAGAAAAGGAGACTTGTAAAACGTAAGAAATAGCTCAATCGATAACATAGAAGCCGGGGCAGACGGTAGTCCGAAAAATGTGGGGACTCTATTATCAAGGCATAAAACGGTCTACGTGTAATGTAAGTACTTACATACATATACAAAACATAACAATAACATTCTTGAGAAACGGAGTGACTATTTCTCTGGAGTAGTTTTGGTTCTATAAAGGCTGAAATATTTGAAATACAGATGCATATCTATCGATAGGTACAATATGCTTTTAAATTTAATTAGTATTATAAAATCATATAAAGCTACACACGTATACAAGGTTAGCGCCATTCGCTAATTTACAGAGATAGTATAGATCGGTATACAGGGTGTCCGCGATATATAAAGCATCCTTTTAAGGGATGATAGCTACAACGATTTAGAAACAAAAACATATAATACACCTTGGGTCTATCTGTAAGCGTAAACGAGAAAAAAATTATTTCAAAAAAACCTTATTTGGTCAAACTGTACAAGAAAACTCATCCATATTGCTTCTTAAATAACCAAAAAACCATATTAAAAATTTAGGGTTGGAAATAACTGAAAACAACGATGAAAACGAATTATTTAATACTTTGAAATTGAAGCGTGGTGTCATTTCTCTTCCACCATACTGTACACATGCGGTTAGAAGCGCAGATGCCAGCCAAGCATCATCTGTTTATACGACCTTGAACTTGTATCGTACGAAGTCAATAGCCATACGTTTTAAAATAAAGGTACCTTTGCGTTTTTTTTAATAATGTTATGACAATAAAATCGATGTTATGTTGAAGTTAGAGTGAAAAGGGCGTATTTAATAGCAGCCTCCGATCGGTAAATGAAAATTTAAGTTGAGGAAAAGTCGCATTGAATGAAAAAAATGTAATTACTGCAAATTATGTTATGGCGCTTTAAGCTCTTTCGTAAAGGCTACTACAAAATTGAGTTCTTTTCTTTTATTTGTGATAAATTGGTGGTCCTAAAAAGGACTTTTTTGAGAGACAGGAGAAAATGTATTACAGGAAAGCCCATTTTCAAGAACACACGCCTGTAATCGTCGTAAATCTTGCAATAATCAGCTGCCGGTGTACAGTATGCGTCGAAGTTTATGACATGAGAAATAATTTTTTTTCTCGTTTACGCTTACAGATAGACCCAAGGTGTATTATAAGTTTTTGTTTCTAAATCGTTGTAGCTATCATCCCTTAAAAGCATGCTTTGTATTTCGCGGACACCCTGTGTAGAGAGGAAATATTTGCAGTTCTACTTTAAGTAACAAAGAATATAGAGGAGACTTCTGTAATAAGAGACGTGGCTGTGTAATATGTATAGTAAAACTGAAAACAGTTATACACTTCAGATTTATACAATCTTATTATCCAGATAGTTTTTCCACTTTTAGGTCAATGATAACACGCAATTCTAACAAAAGTCAAATTTATTCCAAAACCTTTACAAAATTTATAATCTGGTTTTCGTAACAACTTCTTCAGTGGAATAAAATTGACATTTATTTGTATTTATTGACCTAAAAGTGGAAAAACTATCTGGATAATAAGATAAGTTAAAAGGTCATAAAAATACATATATGATTTATACAATGTGCACAGTGCCTAAAAGACGTTGTTATACAACATATCAGCATTGTAATCCTGTAGGTTTTTGTATTCTTTTTTTATTTTTTGTTTCTTTTTGTCTTTTATTACCTATCAATTGTAATAGGAGACAAAGTATATATTTTTTATACCATTCGCATACGACCATTCTCGATGTAATAAGAAGTAGTTTACAAACTTACATATTCGCTGTAAACATTTCAGCTTTCTAGCATTAAATGCAAAAAGATATGTGAAATCATATTTGGGATAAAAAAAGTCTAACTGAACATTCAAACCAAACATTTGCAAAAAAGAAACATGTCGTCTTATTAAAGAAAAAATACATAAAAAAAATCTTGTTTGCAATTGTTTAAATGCTTTGTACTTTGTTTTATGCCAGATAATTCGTGTCTTTTAATAACAAATGGACCTGCACCACGAAAATCAAGTGGCTTCCTTCCACGCCCCAAGCACCAGTTCTTTTGTCTTTTTGTAATGTTTTCGTAAAGTAGATTTAGGGACATTATATCTCAATGCCGCTGATCGTAAGGAGTATCCATTTTTAACAGCATCTATAGCCATTTTCATTGCTTCACTGTCGTAAGTCCATCGCTTGATGTCTGTTTTTCTTTTTCCAGGCATTTTAATACTGAAACGGGACAATTATATCAAATCTCTTGACATCTGCAAGTATCGTTCACCATTTACAGTTATAGATACGATTTCTTCATTCTGAATTTCCTCGTAGAAACACGGACGAATAATAAAATGATAAAATCAGTTATAAAACAGCATCAAACGGTGGCTTTCTTGTCATGAAGGCCTTCTTGAACGATTTCTTGCGGATTTTCTGCAGCCCAGATTCTACAATTTTGGGTAATGACTCCACCATTCAGAGTAAAATGTGCCTCATCTGAGCCATTATTCGCCAAGAAAAATCGTACCTAGTAGCGAAATCTGACTGACTTGATTGCTATAATTCAAACAGCATTTTCAGTTATACGGATACATTTTTAGAACTAAAAATTGAATGGTTACTAAAATCAAATGCCCTTAGAATTTTGATTAAGATCTCTGTAGTCAAAATATGAAGATCTAAACATTTTATGTGTATAAAAGTTGATATGGAAGTGATTCATGGTAAAATCATTGCAAAAAATACCACAGAAATTGTTTTATTCGGTTGTAATCAATTTATATTAAAAAAAACAACTAATTGATCTCCCAAACACTTGCAAGTTTGATTCTAATTTATATTTACGAGCTATAAACAACGAAGGATGTAGAAGATTTATTGATATGAAAATTAGAAATACATTGACCGTTAAAATACTGTCGTATTGTTCGATGGAGTCTGTTTTTGACAATATATTATTTCAAAAGAGGAACGCAACAATGTAATTCATATAAATCAACATTGAATGAACTCTTAATGGCAATGGATACGTGATTTAGTATTTTATAATAACCACATCTTCAACGTAGCAACAACCATTAATCATTTTACTTTCGCTAAAGGGATGGTTTGAATGTAATCTCGTAGACACTAAATAGGCGACCGGTTTCTTTCCACTCACTGTATGCTCAGAAAATTTTCGCATTACTCTACACTTGAAAAGAAATTCTATCGTCTCCTATCAGTTGCAGGTTACTTCCTATAAAGGTGAAATGATGGTGGGTGATTTTATGAAAAAATTTCGTAAGAAATGAGAACGTCTAATAAGCAAAAAATTCACTTGAAATCTATGTTTGAAAACGCACGGGAATTTATAATAAATTCCGAGTCGATAAGAAAAGTGTCAGAGTGCGTCTGACGTGGCACGCAAAACGATTTTTACCGTCGTCCTCTTTTCTTCCTGAGTTTCTTTTCAAAGTGTTGCGGAAGATTTATGGTAGTTTGACTGAAGGAAATGTGCTAGGTATGGGTACGTCAAAACGGAAACAAATAAATTTCCTCTTGTCTGGGAAAAGTGCTATTCATACTTTCCAATATTAATAATAATACTTAATTTTGTGTAGTAGATGTAATATGGATATTTGAACTAAAACCAATTGATATTTAACGGCGCTTGCAACTTGCAACAAATTGTTACAAACTACCACAATTTTTGATAAATTGATAAGAGAAAATGAACCAATTCTCGCATTTTTTGGTCATGCTAACAACCAAAATTATCGCTTCTGGGGAACAAAGCATGTGCAGTTTGATCAAAAAGTCGTTATTTAGTGCCCAATGTTCTGTTGATGTCCTGTTGATGGAGGACGGTATCAAATAATAGTTTTGTAACTACAATTGGATGACTTTGGCATAGAAAAGCGTTATATGTCACCCCGAGCGTGGCAGGATGGTTCTTCTCGAACATTTTGCTACTAGTTTTTTGCAATAAGTAGAAGTTTTGAGAAGTTTACTCGTCCCCCTGATATGACACACCAGATTCTTTGTTGTGGTAGTACGTAAAAAGTAAAATCTACATATAATAATCGTCAGCTAGATTTTAGAATATGGCAAAGAAAGTATTCTTAAAGAAATTGCGCAAGTTCGTCAGAATCAGAATGTAGCAGAAAGTTATGCTACGTGCGTAAAGTAAAGCGGGTCGCTGTGGTTTGTGTCAGTTTGCTGATGTTTTTATAAATGATAATTAGCAGTAACGTATAACTTATATGATTCTAATTTATTGGAGATAGAAGCCTGTGGTGCCTGGTGAAAGAAACTTAAACTTTGGAATGTTGTTTAAATTCATCTTCAGTGAGCCAATCTATGAAGTACAATACAAACGTGGGAAAAGGGAAAGTTTTTGAAATATTAATTAATTTTAACCTTAACTGAGATAGTGCCCGTACAAAGGCACTGAGAAAACTGTAACAAGTAACAATTGGAGGTTATTTTTACGAGAAAAAATTTATAAAAACGTGAAGGTTACCAGAACTTGATTGAAGTATCAACAAGGCGCAAAGAAAGACAAACATTATATCTTTCGGTAATAGATTTTTGGATGCATTTTTAACTGCAGTTAAATTGATAGTTTTAAATTTATCGTTGAATTTGTTTTTGTTTTGATGAACCTAACATCTTAAAAAATAATACTAAAAATGTCTCTATGGACGAGTAAGGAACAATACAAAACCTTAAACTAGCACAGCGTTGTATATATCTACGAGTACATACATATGTATATAAAATCAGCAATTACAACTTCGACCACGAGCAGAGTGCTTGAATGGTTTAGCATAAACAATTTGACTTCATAGACTTGGTTCTCCATTTTGAATTTCCTCGTAGAAACACTGACCAATGTTGAAATTTAGTTGTAAAAACGCACCAAACGGTGACTTTCATGTCATTAAGGCCTTGTTGAACGATGTATCGCGGATTTTTTGCAGGGACATTATATATCAATGCCGCTGATGATAAGGAATATCCATTTTTAGCGGCATCTATAGCCATTTTCATTGCTTCACTGTCGTAAGTCCATCGCTTGATGTCTGTTTTTCTTTTTCCAGGCATTTTAATACTGCAACCGGACAATTTTGTTAAATCTCTTGACATCTGCAAGTATCCTTCACCATTTACAGTTACAGATACGGTTTCTCCATTCTGAATTTCTTTGTAAAAACACTGACGAATGATAGTATGATAAAATCAGTTGTAAAACCGCACCAAACGGTGGCTTTCTTGTCATGAAGGCTTTCTTGAACGATTTCTTGCGGATTTTGTGCAGACCAGATTCTACAATTTTGGGTATTGACTCCACCATTCAGAGTAAAATGTGCCTCATCTGCGCCATTATTCGTCAAGAAAAATCGTACCTAGTAGCGAAATCTGACTGACTTGACTACTTTAATTCAAACAGCATTTTCGGTTTATACGGATACATTTTTAGATTTGTGTAATTTTTTTTTAATTTAAAATAAAACTCCAAATTGTTTGGTTACTAAAATCAAAGGCCCTTAGAATGTTGATTAAGATCTCTGTAGTCAAAGCATGATCTAAACATTTTATGTGTATAAAAGTTGATATGGAAGTGATTAATGGTAAATTCATTGGTAAAAAATACAACAGAAATTGTTTAATTCGGTTGTAATCAATTTATTTATTTAGAAAAAAAACAACTAATTGATCTCCCAAACACTTGCAAGTTTGATTCTACATAATTTATATTTGCGAGCTATAAACAACGAAGGCTCTAGAAGATTTATTGATATGAAAATTAGAAATACATTGACTCTTAAAACGCTTTCATACTGTTCGATGGATTCTGTTTTTGGCAATATATTATTTCAAAAGAGGAACGCAACAATGTAATTCATATAAATCAACATTGAACGAACTCTTAGTAGCAATGAATACGTGATTTAGTATTTTATAATAACATCTTCAACGTAGCAACAACCATTAATCATTTTATTTTCGCTAAAGGGATGGTTCGAATGTAATTTCGTAGACACTAAATAGGCGACCAGTTTCATTCCATTCCTTTTAGAGTTTAGAAATGTAAGAAGAAGAAAGAATGTATTCATAGGTACAAGAAATGACATTTTAAATAGTAATATTAAAATGCTTCCGTTATGTGATATGATACTAGAATATTGAATGATAATTGTGAGATTTACACGTTGAAAGTTCAAATGTCTTCCAATTCTTGGAGTGCTGGTTTTAGGTGTGAAGCCTATGTATTTCTGTTGCTTTCTACAAATTCTTATTTTACTCTGCTTTTTGGGAGAAGGTCAGAAACTGCAGACTTAAATCACTAAGAAGAACTCGACAGTGCAAATGCTGATCTGGCGTAGGCCATTCACGAATTGTTTAATGAGAGGTAATTTGAGACATAGTTTGAATGAAATTTAATTCTGGAGTAATAGATTCTTACATTTTCCAAGTTAGTCATCTGTATTCCAAAATTACAAAAATACAAAAATTTTTGTTACTGTAATCGTCCTTTCATAGAATTGTTGAATTGTTGTTTGTTTCTGTTGCCTTTAGGACCGCAAACATTTTTTTCAATACACGAGCTTTTGCACTTCCAAAGTACTGTGTGTGTGCAGTTTTTCGTTTGTTGATTTTTATTGTTTGGCTTTGTTTTGTTTCGACAAAAAATCCGTTTAGGACTATTACTATATTTTTTAATGTGTTCGACAAAACCTAGAATAAATACAGATTACAGTTAATATATGTACATACTTACATATAATAAAAAAAGTAAGCATATCACATCAGTATCTATGTACACATATTCGGATTCACTTTGACCGTACAGCATGTTTTAGTGCTGTTTTATTTTGCTTAGATTGATAATTTATGAACATTTTGGCATGTGCAGTATTGATAGTATCTACCGCAGTGTTAATTAGCTCCATAAAAATTAAGATTTCATAGCTTGAGTTAGATAGCCATATATGTAACTTAAACGTACATTTGTATGTATACGTAAGGTGCAACATGTCATAATAAACAAAAACTTATCTAATGAGATGTGAAGCGAGCGATTTAAATTTACATAAATTATGTGACCGCTGGTAATAACCATATATAGCTTGTACAATTTAATTAGCTGCGCTTAATAATTAAATTAGATTTTTTAATTAAGTTACTTTAATTGATGGTATTGCTTAATACATTACCTACAATCTCTTGGTAAGACTAAAATGTAAATAACCATCGTCGAGGAAACTATAATCTTTAGCAATCTTTGTGGTGAGTGCAATTATGCGCATAATGTTGTAACGTCTTCCAGAGAAGCGGATTTTGAGGTTTTCTTACTAATAAATAATTACAAGGAGGTCGTTACATTTTAAATTTTGCACAAATTTATAATCTACTTGCATCGATATAAAAACTTGTTTAAGAAAAGTTTTTAAAAAATAGAATGCGGGACGACGACTGGAAGTAACTTATTCTCGCAGACGTTTGCGCAATTACATACTTTCTCTTAATAGTATCTAATGTCTTTCGTCTATTAGGGAGGGTGAAATTTTTCGTTTAAATAAATTGAATGTAGACGGGAGATATGTTTACGTATGTGTTTGAATACTTTAGCCAGACCGAAATGGAATCTGAGAAAATATAATTTCACAGTGAAAAACAAAAAAGACCTTGTGTACTGTTGGTAAGGCTGACGGCGAAACGTAGATATAAGAGAATGTATTTTTTTGCACAAATAGTTGCTGGGTGTTATTCTTACTGTGGAAGGCAGCGATGCGTGGATATCTTTGAGTAACAAACTGTTCGGAGTCGGTGTAATTTGCACAATTTAGTTGATGTACATAGAAAATTTGTAGAATTTGCGTTTCGGAAATTGTTTTTATTCGTAAGACAAATGCATAATATAAAGTTCTTAGAGAAATTTTCCTTGTCTCATATAAATTGCCTTTATATTAGGCAATACTTGGCGGTTATTTTTGCCGAGAAATGTATTTTTTACGCATTAATTTGAATGTTTCGGTTTTCTCTTTAACTCGGTAACAAAATCTGAAATTCTATGTCACATGAAATGATTCGCTTTATTAAGTCTACAATACCAGTCACTGCGAAGAAGTATGATCAGCCGGTAATACAATTTTATTTAAAATAGCCACATAAACATGGTTGATGGAAAAGATGATGTGATACAGAAACATAGCATAGCAATTGCTGCGTCGTTAAACTCTGTTGAATGGAAAAAAATTACTGTACAGGTATGATTCACAATACAAGAAATTCATACTGATATGACAGAGATGGATAAGCCTGCATTCACCTTTGTGTCAAGGAGACTAATCAAAAAGCGTAATTATCTAAGCCAATATTGATTTGGTTCATGATGGTGGTACAAAGCTTTCACCTCCAAAGTTTGCTATTGGATGATTTCCTGGAAAAGTTATCGTCACAGATTTTTTGGAGTTTTGAGAAAGAAAATAATACTATCCATAGAAATTGTGTTTTAGTAGCTGCCACTTAGCATAGATTAAAGTTTTTTGGTACCCTATTATCCTCCTGATCTGACTGAAAGTGACTAACGTACTCTATTCTCAACATTAAACCAACACCTTTGGAAGTATATTTCAAACGATGAAAACATTATGAAAGCAAACAAGAAATCGCTAGATAATTGCACAAAAAGAGTTTTTTTTTGACTGCCTTTCTACTTACTTGGATTTTGTGTTGCAGTCACTTTCAGGGAGAACATAAATCTGTGGCCATAAATTAGATATAAGACGCTAATTTCATTTATAAATTGTTTGAAACTTAGTTTGCGGGATTGGAGTGGGTATAATTGGAACAACTTAGGTGTGAATTGTCTCTACATATGTAGGTATTAAAAGCTTTTTACGACGATTATTTTATATTACATTCCCCACATGTAAGCAATTGTCTAATAAAATTTTCTATAACTATGTGAAAATCGTAGTGGAAAGAAGAAAAAAAGAACCATACCATTTAATAGAAATATTTAAGGAAAAGGGCGCATTAACCATTGAGCGAGGCACATATGTATATAGTTACTACACGGTTTGCTTAAACTGTTATTGCCAAAACCTTTCCCGTCGTAATTAAGACCTGTAATGCAATTAACACGGAAATTAAATTTTCCGAATGTTTGTTTAACACATCGTTATATGTCCTCAGATGTATTCAGCAATTACTCGCAATAAGGTACGTTTTAGTACCAATGAATTTTGAGGAATGTAAGTGTGATTAAAAACATTGTTGTTTTGCCACTGATTGTGAATTACAGAAACAGAGGATGTGAAGATAAAACTAAACAGGTTCTAAAATTCTGTCTTCTATTTGTTTTTCAGTTCAATGCGTTTCTTTAAGAACGTAGGAATATATGTATGTGTATCTATGAATGTACCAAAATCGGTACTATTCATATATACTAACCTACTCAAAAGTTCCATTGCATACTTCTTGGTAACGTTTAACATTTTTGTACACAAAGTTTTGTATGTAGATGGTTTGTATTCAGAGGAACGTGTTGTCAGTAGTACATATACCAGTAAACACTATACAAATAATTTACAACTTTTTTTTCTAGCAATTCATTGAGATAAACGATGCCAAGCTCGAGAATTAAATATCAAAAAACGTATTGTTAGAAGAACGATATATGTACATATAGTTCGTCTAATGGATCTTTAGACGCACGTCATTGTTTGATGACATAAGCAAAGATTGTCGGTTAATCTAGCTATCCTTATTTAATAGCAGTGTCGAATATTCAAGTGCGGAAAATACGTATGTCTGCAATACGCATTCATGCGCATAAAAATTGATGACGTGCGTCTAAAGATCCATTAGACGAACTATATATGTAGGTTCCATAGTCCGAAAATATTAAATATTGGTACCAGTAAATAGCGAATCATCTAAATTTTTTTCATATATTGCGCGGTATTTAGCTATATAGCGTGTTGTCAGGAGAACAGCTTTTTGCAGAATTCAGGTTTGCTCTGAAAACTACGGAAGAAAGACTTTTGTTTGGAAGTCATTAATGAATGCGTCGGCTGTTGTACTATGAACACCAAAACACATATTAAAGAGTGCATCTACAATGATTAAATTGTTTTACGAACTTAACCAGATTTTACACCAGTCACTATGCTAAAGAGACGGTGGGGTGCTACCTACAAAATGGTAATAATTTGAGAGTTGAATAAAACTACAAAAAGTTTTTAGATATAGAAAATTAATTAGCATCAAATTGTTGTTCATTTTCTGACAAAATAGACGTGTTCAAGTTTTATTGCAAGTCATAGAACAACTGAATATTCGCAGAATACACCAGTTTTGCTGTTTAGTCTAAGGCATATCTATTTATTTATTTAGGTATATTGTTTTAGCTTGTATCAGATGTTGTAGTAAGAAAAGTAATCTATTAATCAGAGGACGAAGATCAAGATTTAAAATGTGTGTCATTCCACGAAATATACAAACAAGAGAGAAATATGGTGGCGAAATTAAAGTATCATAGCCCTAATAGTAATATCTTGTCAATACCAATAATTTGTGGTCACTGGAGCAGCAACATTGACCGTCATGACTATCATTACAGCTCTTGCCCTGTATTTGCACCTACTAGGAGTGTGTCATGGTTTTATTACATCTGCATCTATCAATCACACGTTTGATATGCCAACTCTAATGCAACTTCCTTTTTCAGGCACTGGAAAATCCAATCACTAAGAAGAACTTAGCAATACTGATCACGCTTAGCCCCTTTATATGTATATTGTTTAGTGCAAGGTAATTTGAGAGATACATAAATCTGATTGAATAAACATAATAAATCCTATTTTAATTTGGATGAAATTGAATTCTGGCATATTTTCCCAATTGGTCATCTTTATTCCAAGATTACCTTTTGCTTTCAGATCTCCAATACTTATGGATTGTGCATGTGTCAGCGAAATAGTTCCTTTAAATAATTTTATAAACAAAAAAGTCGCAAATTTGAAATGAATAGGAAACCAGCATTTTTGGTAAAAGCACTTCAAAATTTGTTTTCATATTTTTTGAGCATTTTACACCTGTATCGGTGAACCTAGCTTGCAAACCTTTATGTCGGGCCCGCTGCAGTTTGCTGGGATCATTCATTACTTGACGTTAGTTATTTTTCTCATAGCCCTAAAATTAGTTGTAAAGTGGTATGGATTTTTACGGCTTCGTACATGACTAATTCAAATTGGTTGTACTACAGCAATATATTCTACCTAATTATGATGTTAAGAATTTCATTTACAGTTATTTCAAAGTTTAATGTATGAAATATCGATTAACGTCTAAAAATAACTGTATATGAATGTATAAAACTATTTATACGTGATGCACTTTACCTAATTTTTTCAGAAATCTGTCTTTACGCTTGCTTAGCCTTCGAAAGAAATTACCTTTAGAAAGGCTAGTACATAAATTTAATCACTAGTTGCATATGTTAGGACTTCTCATCGTCTGGTTTATAATAAAACGTATTTATGCATGATCTACGAGTTCCACGTGCTGTATTAATTTATACTAAGTCACGATTTCTAATAATTTCTCGCTATGCGTCAGGGCTTTATATCGAATGAATAAAGACTCCCAAATAAAAATAATTTCAAAGTAATGGCCAAGCGTTTGCATTCATCAGAGGTAAACGCCTTACTTGTTTTCTATTTGCGAGTACCTATAGTGTTGGAATTGTATCATTGACAGTGAAACTGTATAATGATGAACACCTGTATCATGTCAAGAACTCGCGGGCGTGACCGCTTTCTTAATTTAAGGCATATTTTTTTAGAGATTAATTTTATACAGAGATCAACAGCTCACTGATGTTGAGCTTAATAAAACTAGTAGAATGATCTAGAAAATATATAAATCTGATTTCTTACTGTATTTATCATGTAACTGGCATTAAAAAATTATGGTGTTTTACGTAACGGTGTTATATTTCCTAGTCGAACTTATCTTGATAACTACGTCTTCACCCTACTATCGTACACGCGATATATTACATTGTTTAATAGCTCTAGTGTAGCAGCAGAAATATTAGACTTTCCAAGAGATAAATAGCCTAATGTTTTGTATCGGTGCAGAACTTGACTACTTTTAAACTATGCCTATGCAAGTATAGTACCTAGTGTTGCAATAGAGCTTCTCAACAGAGATTAAATTATAATCAAACTTTCGAACTAATAAACTACTAAAATTCTTTATACCCATGAACAAATTCCATTATATTGATTTTGCATTAAACCATTAAAG
>SMLS01059698.1:0-18800 GCA_004785975.1 Popillia japonica
TCTAAATCGTTGTAGCTATCATCCCTTAAAAGCATGCTTTGTATTTCGCGGACACCCTGTACATAACAAAACCGTTGTATTTTCGCTAAATGCTCCGAGAGGAATGCTACAGAGCGCGTCAAAAAACAATTGCTGATCGCCCTTAGTTGTTGCGTGCACAATGAATGACGAACCTAACAAATTTCCTGGAATATCACGTTATTTTGCCTATACGGCGGGATTCGATTATTCTGGAATGGTTATAATGTGCAGTGAATGGTGACATTCATTCGTTAATATTATATATTTTTAGATCATCAAAATATGCTAAATGCATGTTAGATTCTTAAGGGGATCATCCATAAAAATACTAGAAAGCAATGGAACATAGAGCCCTATTTCAAAATGATTCAGCTTATTAGTATTTTTCTGTGATGAGTGCAACTGCAGTGGCTTCCAAGGTGTGTAGCTTATCGGAGTTACCACTGCAGTGCAGAGCGTGTGTTTTTGTAGCACTTGTTAGAATATTACCTCGCCATAAGCAATATTCCATTATTAATTATGTCCCAACAACAAATACTGAAGTGGCACGCGAAATTTGCCGCACCCAGCATTCGCGCCGCGCACCTCTGACTCTTTCACAATCAGAGAATCTTACTCTTTTAGTCACCGTGCCTGTAGACTACCTAGAAGAATAGCATGATCGAGGCAATCGAAGGGCTTTTGAAAAATTGGTGTATATTATGCGAACCTGCTTGTATTGATCCAATTCTATAACAATATATTGTGTTAAATTGGCTAAATTGATAACAGTAGGTCTTTCCACCGTATAACCGTCCTGATTTACTGATAAGTAAGGCTTTCCAGTGTGATATATGTTACAGTAACTAATATGTTCAAATATTTTAGCAAAATTTGAAAATATATTTATTGGCGTATAATTAGCCACAGCTGCTCGATAGGCACTTTTAAAAATCGAAGTTATTTTACTTATTTTCCATGAACATGGAAAGTCCAAAGTATAATAATAGTTGCAAATTCTAACCAACAAGTAGGTAAGACTTTGATCACACGGTCTTAGTAGAGTACTTGGTAAACCATCATTTCCCGAGGTCGTACCCCAAAAACACCTTCAACAAACATGTTACAAAGAATTTTTGTTGAAGATTTGTGGTTGTTAATATATGTATCTCCAAACGAATTTAGATTTTCGCTTCAACGGATTTTACCATAAACTAATTTCGTTTAATTTTTTAGTGGATGCGCTAGTCTTTTGAAATCCATTGAATAATTGTTAGATCTTCTTTCAGTGTAATAAACTGTTTTATGTTTGGTGTATACTGTGATAGACAACTAGGATGGGTTGAGTTTGTTTTAGGTACGCAACGGTCTAGTATGCTATACATATAATTGATCATAGAACTCTGCAATAGCATATTCCATATTAAATAGTAGAGTAATTGAAATCAGAATACCAGGAAAAAGAAAATTATAACATATTCAAATATAAGTGATATGTGTAAGAAAAAAATGCGTTATTGTTGCATATACGCCAAATATGAGCTAATATAGATTTCCATTCTAAGGATTAACTTATCTTTATTCCTTGCCTCTATGTTTTGTATTGATTATGAGAAGCTGGAGAAGAAACTGTAAAGAATGCTGTAATTTACAGTTATTAACGGTATTAAGTTGTATTGGTAACGGTATTAAGTTGTATTGAATACGGGGTGGGGCATAATTATTCAGACGATTTAATATTGGCGGTAGATAGGGTGGCGTTCGTGTCGCTAGCTTGTACATCAGTTAAAAGCCTGCAGTGGTCATGCAGCGTTGGACTGCCGAGCATCGTGCATTTTCAGTTGTGTTTTTTTTTAAATGGTGATCCGGCTAGATTAACTCGTAACGTATCTTTCGTCGTCATTTTAACATAGGAAGAAATGGACGAGTACTAACACACCAAACAATTTTAAATAGCGTAGAAAACTTTAGGTTGACTGCTTCTACCTTACCAAGGAAGAATCTTGGTAGTCTACGAACAATTCATACCCCGGACAATGTGGAGAGAGTGAGAACGGCCTTACTGCGAAGTCCACAATGTTCTTCTAGACGACATTCCGTAGCACTAAACTTGTCAAACAGAAGTGTCAGGCGGACATTCCGCAAGGATTTGGGTTTTCATCCATTTAAATTGCAAATGATTCAACAATTACTGCCTGCAAATTTTAATCAGCCAATGAACTTTTGCACACAATTGTTAGAAATTATTGAAGGACAACCACAATTTCTATCTCATCTTATTATGTTAGGCGAAGCCCATTTCCACTTAAGTGTTATGTTAATAAGCAGAAGGAAAGCCCTCGTTTAATGCACCAACGTCCTTTGCTCAGCGAGAAAGTAACAGTTTGGTGTGGAGTGAGTTTATTTGGAATTTTCGGGCCATACAACAAAACGGTGACTTACACTGTTTATGGTTTCAACAAGATGAAGCGACATCTCACACGGCACAACTCTCAATGGAAACTGTACGTGGCTTGTTTCCCGGAAAACTGATCTCTCACTTTGGCGACATAACATGGCTTTCGCGCTCGCCTGATTTAACGCCATCCGACTTTTTTATGGGGGTGTTTAAAACATACAGTCTTCCAGAGAGTACCTCACAACATAGACGATTTAAGAGAATTAATCACGACAGAGTTTCGACAGATTCTTTTACAAATCCTAACGAATACTATGGATTCTTTCAGGCGACGCGCAGAGATGTGTATTCAGGTAAATGGAATCCATCTTAGTGAAGTTATTTGTAAGCAATAGTACTCACATAAAATGCTTTTCTATAGACTTTCCAATTATGAAAGTTTTATAATGTACACGATAAAATAAATAACATATTGTACTACCTACAATCGTCTAGATAATTAGGCTCCACCACGTTTTACTAGAGACAAATTGTAATAGAACTTGCAACAGTAGTATCTACGCTTATCTACGGCACAGCACGTCTTTAGCCTTTATGTGACTGGATATGTACCCGGGTACCCTTTTCAGATTTCAATGTTAATATCTTTTGTGTTTGACCTTTTTCAGATTTAAATGTTAATATCTTTTGTGTTTGAATTTGCTGAGCTGCGAATTCTGTGGCATCTCTAAACTTGTTCTATATTATAATTAATTATATACATTTTCTTATATAGTGTAGCATTTAAAATTTTTATAGTTGAAAGTGTTTGACAATTTAATGCGTTGGCTATCAATATATCGTTTAAATTTTGCGTGAGGTAGTTTACGGCGAATACTGACCTTAAGTCGGGGAGGGGAACGGAAGAATCTTGCCGGTGGAGGATGAGATCGAGGGGATTCCGAACCACGCAAAGATACCGAGTAGATCGCTCGAGTTTTAAATTTTTTTTGTAAGGCAAAATGGCACGCGTTAAAAGCATACTAATTTGAGTTATAAATCAAGAAATATCGCATCGTTTTTAAAATCACCTACCATTTTGAAGGAAAATTGATCCTTTAATATCAAGCTCATCGACTTATTAAAAGTAATATACTACTTGCGAAATAGTAAAGTTTTCAACTGACCACGTGGTGGCAAGATATCATTGGAGACCGTGGAAGGCGATCACAAAGGGGACCCAACGCCGTCTCCATATCACAGTGACCCGGTAACCGAATTACTGAAAACTTATCCCGAGGGCACTCTCTAATATCAGGATATTCCACGCGGTAGCCGAACGGATTCACCATCAGCTAAGTTTATTCTTCGTTATATTCTTTAAAATAATTTACTTACATATATATCTACATCATACAGTCAAACTTAAACATATTAAATTTTAAACAACTAAAATAAAAGATCATTTCATTGGTTTTCGTTAATCATCGTTTCAGTATTGTTTTTTATAACATTAAAATTGTATTATACATATATCCTGTGTGAAAAGTAAGGCCGCTTTACTTTGAATATATTCTATGTCACATATCTCACACAATAATTACGTACTTCAACACAATTTTACAATTATATATTTCTTATATATCTTTCTATATCATACATATTTTTTTTCTCTTTATTATATGCAATTGGTGGCGCCCAGGAAGCTTTTTGTCAATCCAGATTTGAACCCCGACTTGGCTCTCCTTTTATATCTGGCTGCCGTAAGCATGGTAAGGGCTATTTTGTAGCGGTTATAATAGATTTAATTTTAATGATAAAATGGCATCCGCAATTATTACAGCCTCTAATGACGGTGTATAGGTACCGGGGTACCTCCATTCAAAATTACATAGCGATGGAGGTGAAAGAACAAAAAGTTGCATTGTCACATTTTTGTGTTTATATATGTTATAAAAAGATCTATAAAAAGAACAAAAACAAATAATATTAAGATTAACAGCCTGTTAATTACAGGTATGGTAAACTGCCTCAGTAACAGAATGCTCATTACAAACTGGTTTTGAACAAAAGTTTCATGCTTTTCGCGTTTTTCTTTCTCCGTGACTCAATTCCTGACAAACATAACATTTTCCAATTACCAAATACGCCCAGAAGTATCTCGAGATGATCGATTTGTGACTGTTGTATCACGTGGTTGTGTAATTTGGCGTCCTAAAATAAATTCTATAGATGTACGTGTAAAATGATTGCCCAAAACTCTTGGAATACTGTTTCGAGTTAGTACAGAAGACATGCATAACTCATTTGCAAGATCGTTCAAAAATCTTAGTCGTCGGTCGGTTGATGTAAGTAAGCCTAGGATTGTGCTCCGTGTAAATTATGTATGCATTCAGTGCTGCAAGACCGATCATATATGAAAATACGCTAGAGGCCAACGATTTGTTCTAAGCTTTTACTGTATACTCAGATAACATTTTATTCGTGTCGACGCTGCGTTTGGTTATTGTAATATTTTATAATTAAATGCAGCTGTTTCTATAGCAAGGAGGTGCAGATCATGCATTGTACAAAAATGATGCCCAATACCAGCAGTATTTATAGGATAGTGTTTCGATTTTTCATTTGATTATTTTGTTTGATCTATATAACAAAGAATGTTTATTTTATTGTCTGCATTTTTTATAATTATGGTTAAAAAAGACGCTGTGATTGTTTAATTGCGTACGCCAATTCATGACCTACTGCTAATTTCATATAAAAATTTGCAAAAACTTTTCGTTTTCTTGCATTTTTCTTTATTTAAGTGTATTTTTATGACACTATTCGAATCGTTAGCAAATGTTCTTTCATAAAAATTAAAAAAATACATAGTGCAAATAGTAAACAACAATTTGAATTACATTTCTCGTGAATTATATCTGAAAAACAGATGATTCCCATTGTTTTTACGAAATCCTAGTTTCATATATAGGTCATTAAAATCAGATAACAAATAAACACGTTACAATCTTTGGAAATTTTTGTGGACCACCCGGCATGTATACCTACAACGTATATACAAAGTTAGGTACCCGGGTACCTACGTCGTCACTAGAAGGTATTGTTTTTCCCAATCACATAAAGGTTAAATAAAAATAAGGTTTCCAAATGCACACATATATGTAGTGTAGTATGTGTAAGGTCTACAGTCTATACTTGTATACATACATCGTTAGCTGGTCAGCCCCATGCGTTGGCTAATGGCACGCACGGATGCATTTGATTACATCGTAAACTCTCGCGGTGTAATTATAATAACTGCATGAATTTAGACAGGGGTACAATACTACTGTACTGTATATTTTTCAGTGTGCTGAATCTAATCCATCATGTAAGAATTTTTCACTCAACACAAGCACAATTCATGAAAAAATACTACCTACACACCAATCCACACATGTTTATTAAACTTGGTGAGAAAACATTTGCAAAAAAGTAAATCTAATAAATATCTTAAATAAATCAGATAAAACCAATGTTTTTTAATAAAATTGAAACCTATAAATTACTTAGCTCCGTTCAGCCTCCTGCTACTAAGTCGTTGCAGCATGTTCCTCAACGTAATTACAAACTTCTTTTCAGGCTTTGCTTCTTACATGTCTCCAACTGCTACAATAATAGCCTGCTTTTCTTGTAATGTAAATTTTCATCTTAAACTGTGAATATTCCGTTAGTTTGCGATTGTCAGGGCTGATTTATACTCGTTCCTTAAGTGTTACTTTAGACAATACAGGGAATTTATCTGTGTAAGTTTGTATTTGCAATGTGTCTATTATAGATAAAGTTTTCACAAATCCGGCATTATTTTGAGTTTTATGTAAAGAATAGATAGAAGCATATTCTTTGGTCGAAACTAGCAAGAGAAACAAGCTACCATATCTCATATCGCTCTTAAGTATCTAAGAGGCTATTAAAAAAGGAAGTTGTAAATCGAAAATTACAGAAAATGCAATAGCTCGCTGGGCCTCGGAGGCTCGTGATGTGCATCCTAGGGTTAATTTTCTAAATGTCAACTTTCTTGTTTAATCCAAATTACTCTATTTTTTTGATTTGCAATAATATAACTATGTACAAAGTAATTTGTCTAGAAACGTAAAATTCTTTCTGGCAGAGATGCACAAGGATTTTGATCTATTCTAATGCGTTATCTAATGTAACAAATTTTACCTTTACATATTTGTCGACAGGGAAAAGGATAAAACTCTCATTTATACATATCATATAGTACTCTAGTTTCGAGAGATTGTTGCTCTTACCCCTTGTAAAAAATATAAAATACTGACAGTAATTGATGTTTCACTTTTAAAGGAAATACTACTATTCGTTTATTCAAGGCATATTTCTGTTAAGAAATAGTATATCAAGCTTCAATTTTATTTAATTCTCATTAAAAGAAAAAATCTTACTAGAACTACTTACGAACTCGCAATATTAAACTAAGCTGCTTATAGATCTTTATAGAATATTAAATTCCAAACGTACCATATTTATTGAGTGTAGTACAGTTACAGAAGCAGTTTACTTTTATGCTAACGTATAATTAAGCAATCAATATTGATTCAAAGAGTTTATTTCTAAGCTTGTCTAAATATAACTGAAAATAAATCTCCGCTAGAGGTATTTAAGAGGGTTGTTGAACGCTGGAGAAATGGCCGTAAGAAGAACATTAGACTTACCGTGAAGAGATATCCGATAATTAAATCCGAATCCTCCGGAATATCGAAGGAGTCCTTCTTTAGAATGTCGGTTCTCGACCACTCGCAATCAATGTAAGTATCCACTATGCTATCGTCGTGAATGCTGCAACCAGAATACAGAACGATATTAGAATTTTATTAAATTTTTGTATATAGATATAATGAGGATAATTATTATGTATGCTACGCTATTATTATAATTAATTGGCGCAATTTGTACATTGATTCATGATTAAATATAGTTCACAATATGTTTTTATCCTTTTTCTATTCTTCTAACGGTTTTATTCTATCCGCAATTTGCATCGTAACAGATGTCTGCTTGGTGCATAATCAATATAAATGAATGTAAAAATCCCTGTTTTCTTCCAACGCGTAATTCTCTATCTATAATTTTTCTTCCTATTTAAGCAACGTTTGATTATGCTAACATTATTGCCACTGAATGAAGTTCTTAATATCCCAGAAAAAAAACTTAAATTAGGGAATGTGTTGCTGACAATATACGACCAAAATTTATATTAAACTTGAATGAAAAAGCGCATTTCCATTAATAATACAGGGTTTCCATTGAATTGGCTAGCTAGAAGTTTTCGGACACGAAACACTTAAGTTTTGGGTTCGCAATAATTTGGTACTTCCTTTTTTTTCTAACCGGTTACCCGGAAGTCGCCACGAACCTGTATTTATTTTACTAACCATGACACGGTAAACAGGTGGAAACCCTTATAATAGAGACTCGGACCGTGGGAGCCTTCGATGTCAATTACAACGGAAATGTTACAAAATAAAAAGTTGTCGACTTTTACTTAGACTCAATACTCCTTACGCATAAATACATTATATCCAATTTGAATAACTTCCCACAATTGACACAACGTTGGATGGAATTCAGGAACACAGCTTGTATATGTTAAACTTTCGGAGATATAAATTCTATTTCTGGTAGAGGTATGCGTACAGTAACTAGTTGCAGTTAGAAGTTACTCACGTTGTTCTATTTCCTAATAATGCTATACATACCAAATGTAAAATCTAACTTTGAATGTAATGCAATTACATTTTATGTGTAGGTAGTCAGCACCGGTCTAGTCTTTGGTACCTATACAGTACAATCACAAAGATATTGTCCATCGAATCGCGTGAAGCAATCTCTGAGTAGTATTAGCGTAGACAATAACATGTGTGAAATATCGGAAGAATGCACAGTCATCACCACGGAGCGTTAGAATGGCGTTTTGGTTCATGCCGCAATAGCGCTACATAGTTTGTCTTGGCCAAAGTATTACCTGTATGGTAAGCTCGAACAACGCGAAATGTTATTCGACATATCATGAATAGTGGACCACAGATACATCGTGCATAACATGCTAAACAACGGGGGTATGGAAGCTACTCGTACCTAGCTTTTGATAACTTGATACTGGACGTAGAAGATGACTGAATATTGATTTGTTGAAAAATTAGCGGATTAATGCGAACATGCATTCAACTACGCCTTGTCGAACAACAACAGAACAACGCTATAAAGTACTATTTCATATAATATACATACAGAACCAGGATGGTTTACGGTTATATAGATGGAGAGTTGGATTCTGTCGTTACTTCCAGGGTTAGTTAAAAGTATGGAGACGGCGATTTATTGTCGTTAATATTCATTTTAAAGAATTATGTTCAATATAAAAGTTTGTTAGGATATTTTGATCTACATTTGAGAATATTTGAATTTTTCCTTTCTTCAATTGTTTTTTAGTTACGCCCGCTCGCGCAGTTTTTTCAAATGGGAACTAGTAAATTTTACTCTACCATTTGATAGAGATTTTTTTTCTTCTTACAATAATGTTTTTGTTTTTTTAAAATTCATTTTAATAACTTTTTTATAAGAAAAGGCCGGTTCAAGAGTTTAACAGATGTTCGGTACATCGCAGATAGACAGAAGTGAAGCGACATAATTTTATTAGTGGTTATTCTGCACGTCAAATATTTGACAGATATAATTTATTTCATTTCAATTCCGCAATTTGTTGCTGTTAATATTAACAATGACGAGTTTAAGTGAACATGAACGAATTGAAATAGTTATGATGTTGGGTTACGGAGATAGACGCAGAAGTTTACAAGACGTTTGTAATTTAATGATACGCATCCAAATAGAAATCCAATTTCTAAATCCGTTGTTGGTAAAACTTTAAGACGCGTTGAACAAACGGGTAGCGTTAAAGATTTGCCAATGAGTGGTAGACCTAGAACAGCAAAATGCGATGATAACAACTGTATATTTTATTGGCTGTATCTGAAGATCTCCATTTATCAACCAATGAATTAGCGGCCAATTTCAATATTTCACAGTCATCGGTCGTGTCATTTTTAAAAAGTGAAAAGTATAAACCCTAAAACGTACACGAGTTAACGGAAGATGATTCTGATAGGAGATTGCAATTTTCTGAAGAATTGTTAAATATTTGCAATAATAATGAAAATTTTGTCAACAGTATTCTTTTCCCTGACGAAGCTACTTTTTGCCTTACCGGTGAAGTAAACAGACATAACTGCAGATACTGGTCACCGGAAAATCCCTCTTGTTTTTTGGAGCACCATACGCAGTACCCCCAAAAGGTTAATGTTTGGATTGGCATTGTAGGCGGTCATATTATCGGTCCCTTTTTCATCAATGGTAATTTAACTTCGGCTCTGTATTTGCAGTTATTGCAAAATGAAATAATACCTGCCTGTGCTACGCTCTATCCACATGAAAACAATGAACACCTGCCCAATTACAGTATCTGGTTCCAGCAAGATGGCGTCCCACCACGTTATGGTGTAAATGTTCGTTAATATCTGGACAACGTTTTTCCCCACAGATGGATTGGAAGACGAGAAACCATTGAATGGCCAGCCCGTTCGCCAGATTTAAGTCCTTTGGATTTTTTTCTTTGGGGATACGTAAAAAATAGAGTTTATACAGATAAGCCCAATAAAGTCGAAGATTTACAAATCCGAATTATCAGAACGATACAAGCCATTCCCCGAGATTTTTGTTCGGGGTTTTGTAAATCGATTGGGTCATTGTCAAATTACTAACGGACAACAATTTGAACACTTACTTTAATTTACTTTGTTATTAATTTGTTTAATTTTTCTTGTAAAAAAGTTATTAAAATTAATTAAAAAAAAAACAAAAATATCATTGTAAAGAGAAAAAAATTCTCTGTCGAATGGTAGAGTAAAATTTACTAGTTCCCATTTAAAAAAATTGCGCAAACAGGCGTAACTAAAAAACAATTGAAGAAAAAAAAATTCAAATATTCTCAAATGTAGATCAAAATATCCTAACAAACTTTTATATTGAACATAATGCTCTAAAATGAACATTAACGACAATAAATCGCCGTCTCCATACTTTTAACTAACCCTGTATATTCGGCAACACGGAGGTTTGGTTTATATGCATAACAACGGAACACATATGTGACAATGGTAGTACGAGCCTGTCTCAAATAGCACTCCATACGAGTACTCCTGTAACCAGACAATTTTGGAATGTCAATCTAATCGAACACGTAGCTAGTTCTTCTGCCTTATGTGAAAGAGTTATGAAGACAATTTAAAAATAATTGGTTAGTCATTATCGCCGTCCTATATAGAGTCTAATGCAATGTGTACTGTGTGGTATAGGCGGCTATGGTAGTGCGGACTTGTATAGAACCTGTATAGAATCGATCCAATCGAAACCTGTCAAAACACTGTTGATCGAAGTTTTCAAAATCGTTTAATTCTTCCTACTGATACTGAAGAGTAATGGCAAGTTAAATCGGATATATAAAATGGTTAGTTACTCATTCACATTCAATATAGTGTCTGGTGTATTAGGTCGTGGCTTATTCCTATGATACACTGATGGAAATAATTAACGAGCATACACCGTATAATCTGAACGTGTGAAGATACATCCATGAAATTTTCGGAGCATCAAGGTTTCCCATAGACGAGTCTATGTAGCGAGTTTCGACTTTTGGTATCACCGCATTATTTACTGACCAGCTGTGATATATGGAAAATACCGGCGCTATAGAGACCGAAGGGGGTGAGAGAGGGGTCGTTCTTTGTGCGGTCTGAACGTCCAGTATGTAGTTGTATACACTACATAATGGCGGATCGATCGAGCTACTTAAGCGAGTTTAAACAAGAAATATTTGTGGGGATGCACAGGGCGGGTGTATCCTTCCATGGGATCCCGCGCTATCTCGAGCGATTGTTGCCGGCTGTGTAACGGGCATGGAGAGAGGAGATTGAGGTGGGGCGTAGGTGCTCTCATCCGTGTGAAGGACCGCTTACGACCACAGCGCCAATCTGTAACGACGTGTGCGTCGTCCTCAAGCCAACTTTACTACGCACTCACTACGCGAACTGTACGAGGGGTTTCTGCGAGCGCGCCGTGCGTTGCAGCCCACGCTCGGCATTAGTGGGTTGCCGAGTGGAGGTACATTTTGTTTTCCGACGAATCAAGATTCGAAGTGTTTGTTTGAGCCCGGCCAGTGCGTTCAACTATACCTTTTGGACCGCCAGCAGGGCATTATGGTATAGCTGCTGCTACATAAGAGGCATCGACAGACGATGACGAGTCCTCAACATGTAGACGAGGTGCTACGGCCAGTTGTGCTTCCCTATGTTCGATTGCGCCTACGTCTGCTATACACGCACGACAATACTCGACCGCACGCCACGCGTGTAATACAAGCCTTTGTGGAAGAGCGCCGTATACCAATGCTGCCATGGCCAGCTCGTTCTCCGGATCTGAATTCGGTCGAACATGTATGGGATATGATCGGTCGGAGGCTTCGACGTTATCCGGCTCCCCTGGCTAACGTTGAGCAGCTATGGACTTCGCTATCGACTTGAGGCGCCATGCTTGGCCATCCCTCTCAGTGTCATACGACGACTTATTGACCCCATGCCTGGTCGTGCACCGATGGTACTCACCGCTCGAGGGGGATACACCCGTAAATTATGCATTCCTTCCCAGCAGGTTTGCGGCACTCTCCGCATAAGGTTAAGCTAGTTTAGTACTACTTTTATACAAATTTCATTACGCTAATACCACACGTTTATTCAGATTATACAGGGTGTGCCCGTCAATTATTTACAGCAGTGTATTTTATCTAAAAATAAAAAAACGAAGATCAATGTAAAAATTGATGAGGAAATGGTGGTTTTAGTTTTACCTTATTTCGAGGCCTATCGCAAAGATTCGATTCGAGAAGCTGAATTAGTTAAATTTAAGCTAGGGAAGAATTGGAAAAGTTTGAAAGTAGCATAAATGCATTCTATTTAACTATCGCATGTGTGAAACATTAATGTTGGGCGACGTGAATAGAAGGTTGACTATTGGGTGGTGATTTACTCAATTTTGCACAGAAAAACCTAATAAATTATGCTGGATTTGATAGAGTGATAAAGCAAATTTTTCAAATAAATAGATTTTTAAATAAAAAAAAATGGAGATTATTGGTCACAGCAACATGTACTAGTAGTTCGTCTAAACGCATCATAAGTTCGTTACAGCTTTAATGTTGTGTGGTGTGGACTAAATGGTTCTACAATTATTAGCCCAGTTTTTCTTATATTAACTCCTTAGCTGGCGAATGATGCTTGGAAATTGTTCGAGAAACACTGGAAGAATTTCTTGCTATGCATAATTATTTGGGTGTTATTTCCCATAACAAATAGATTGGTACAAATTGGCCCTATAATGTTTATAAGCCGCGGTACAGTAACGTCAATGTGTAATAAAATAATATGATAGATTATATAACGCAAAATATCCTTAAACGAGCCCAAAAATGCATTGAACAAGAATGAACCGCTTTTGAACATAAGTATAACCATATTATCTTCTTTTATTTTATTTTTTGCATTTCCTTTTCTAATTCAGTAATAGAAACTATTTCACACTCGTGTATTTAAACTTTGTTGCTATCAACAGTTTTCTAAATCTTTGGCAGAACTACAGCGTTTCATTTAAAGATATGTTACATATTTAGATTTTAATCGTGAACTCTGTAGTAACGAAGATAGGAATAGTGCGCACTTAAATTGGGGCAAACTTTATACACATAGTGTAACACATTTCTCTGAATCAAAGTATTCTTATTACACTCGAAAAGACATTTTCATGAAAAATTACTATTTCATTACTTTATACTTCCTTACCTAATAGTTATTTGATGCCATTTTCCATCCTCCAGCGTGGTTGGAATTCTCACCACATCGGTTCCGTTGGTTCCAACATGAATTAATTTCAAATCGGTGCCCGAAACTTCCAAAGATAAATAGGAATCGTCCCTTCGACGCGACCTCAAGCTGAATATCGTTCCAACGGAGCTCTGAAACATGAAAACACCGTCGTAATCATTTTCTTTTAATAACTATAAATCGGGGAATGCCTCCTATAAATTAAGATATGCTTGCGGTTCGATAGACTGTAGAAAAGGTAATTATTTACTTCGACGTTAAAACCAATGCGCGCTCACTGAAAAATTGTGAGCGCTTATAATCTCAGCCACCCCTTTCGCCAGCGCCGTAAATAATTCTTAATGATATATTGAAGGCTCTTTGAAATTATCTGAAATTGGCCCTATCACAATAGCAGCGAACATTGAGGATTAAATGGTGCTTCTTTTTTGTATAAAAAACACTGCGGTAATTTGATTTATAATGGCACTAAGGTTTTTAGATTTAAGTAATTTCTTGGCGTCAATATATCAGAGATCGGTAGTAATTAATAATGATAGACATCCGAGAGAAAGTGTTTTTGCTGGAATAGAAAACGTGTTTGTACTTAATCATCTTTGGATATGGAAGCTTGTTCGCATTTTATAGATATGCCATAATCTAATTTTATGAATTTGTAGTAAATGATTAATATTACACATAGAATAAAATAGTGTAACCTAAGATAGCCAAAGAATTTATGACTTTGTCAGTCAGTAATGTAAAATCCCTATTGGAACTTAACATGAGGGATCGCGGTTATTCACCACCCACGGCCCTCCTACATACGATTTCACGAAGATAGGTGAAGTGGAGAATAATAAATGCAAATTCGGCTAGAAGCATAGAGAGACGACAGAACATACTACATAAGTACATATATGCGACTGCAGAGTGGTGGGTAACCAAACAGACGGATCATCATCTCAAGCAGGCGTATCTAGAACATCGCAACGCAAGCACAAGTTGTATGTGTAGCAGTAAACAGAAGCAATGAACACCTGATTGCCCATTCCAAGTCAACTCAGATAATCAAAACGAGCAACTTATCTTCAGTTGTATAATTCAGAAAAGGATTCCTGATCGATTTTTAAACGTTTCAATGGCAAGGTTTAGTGAAACCAAAATTACATATTTTCTTTAGAGACCGGTGGATTCTGGCTTGAATGCTTGCCCTAGTTACTTAACACCAATGTTTAGTCAAACAACGTATTTTTTCCCTTGATTGTTTAATAATTGACATAGTACACTGGCACGATAGTAAATTAGAATTTCATTTATAGACTTCTTCGAATAGCAAAGCATAACTCATTTGATAAATATTCTTCTTCTTGGATGAAACTTTAAACGCTAAATACTTACGCACACCTAGCTACTCTACTTTTATCTACATAAAAGAAATAACGTACAGGAAACATAATATATTTATTTAAATACTTCTAACTTTATGCACTTATTGCATAAAACGCGAATAAATTTACATTTCAAGTCTGAGTTGTGCAACTCGTTTAATTTTGATACGAAAGCACACATTGTTTGATTTCTTAACCAACTAGTTTCGTTTAACTTCCAATTTCATTCGACATTTGCTGCCTTTACCTTTTTATAGCCTGCGTAGTTTACTTGCTTGTATGTTTGTATACGTTCACCACACAAAAACGCACAACTTACTCTTTACTAAACTATTCAGTATGATGATAAAAAGACAAGACAAGTAAAAAAAAATTACTGGAAACAGGTCAAATTGTTCGCTGAGGGTATGTTTATGCAAAGATGTGCAAACTAAATTATATATGTATATAATAATAATAATAATAATAATATATCTTTTTAGTATGCATGCATCATAAACCAATCAAAACACACCCATAATGTGCATGCGTGCATAATCGAGCTTTCATCACACGCCGTGCGTATAAAGGTTGCTTGGTAACAGCCCAAGCGTTTAATAGTACAGTGAAATGTCGGGAAATGTCAAATGACATATAGGTACATGTCACTCGATAATATGTATTGGAATTATTGATTTGAATTATTATTTGGACTTTGCAGGTATTAAACTTAATTCAGCTTCAGCAGCTAGTTTTTGAATGTCTGTCGACATTATTAATACAACAATGATGTTTAATAATTAAGTGAAATGTCAAATGACGTAATATAGAGACACATATCACTCGATAAAATGTATTGAAGTTATTGATTTGATTTCTTCTAGTTAAAATTATTGTTGCATTTATACTAAAAAATATCGTATGACACAGTGCATAATTAGCTTTTAAAGCACTCCAAACGTTAAAGCCACTAGTTACTCGTGCTTTAGAAGCTTGATTATGCACTAGTGTCATAATATACTATTATTAACCCAGATAATACCGAAACTATTTTATTTGTTATTCTACATTTTCTTTTAAGATTCCCACCTTCCTCCTCCTATCGAATTATAAGTGAGTTTTATTTAGGTTTTTTTGAATTTCAATCATAGGTCCTTGAGATAAGGGCTGTCCTTTTAAAAGGAAAGTGGTAATCTTAACTAATACTATCAGATCTTCAAACTTTATTTTAATTTAATTAAAATGCAAATTCTACAATAAAATATAATCAAATTTATTAAAATAACTAGTTATTTTCATGATATGCAGAAAAACACAGTTTTGGGTGTAATGCTACATCGCACTTCTTACATTTAAATTGTACTTTTTGAAGACAGTAACCACATCGTGACTGACTTTCTTAATAAACGACTAGATGGTCTATTCCATCGTAACGTGAGTATGCGTGGAGGTTAGCAGAAGGCGTTACTGGACCCCTCTTTGTTGCATTTTTGTGGGTTTCTAATAGACCTTGAGCAACGAATCTTCTAAAACTCAGATGGTCCATTGTTCCGCCGTTCAATCTATGGAGTTGCCATGCATTTTGCTCCGCTATATCAATTCAATGACAAATCAACGGAAAATACCATTTCTTATCGATATTCGATAGAAGTTGATATTTTGGTCAGAACGATCCACCCCTCCCATACATATTCTGATTGATCACTTGCGGTTTTTCAATTGTAACTTGCTTTTTTTCTGTCTGCGAATATCTACTAACGCTTACCAATGGAACTACAGATTCGGCATTAGTTGCGATAGTAATCACGCTGTTGTCATTCCATTTGGAAATCAAAATATTTTCTGTTGGTTTCAATACAGGTATATTCAAATGTCCTTCTCGCGGTTGTCTCCAATCTCTTCGATTCCGTGAGGGGGGCAGTTAGAGATTCTATGCTCATGCATGGTACCTGTCGCTTTTAGTTTTATTTTGCGGATAATACTTGTAGCAAGTCCATCCCCGTAAAAAAATTGTCAAAATACAAATTAAGCCGCAGTTGTCCCTTATTTGCTACCAAGACATCGCCAAAAGTTAGCCAACGCTGACACCCAATCCCAAATTTTTATAATGTTCAGGCAGCTTAGTAGCGGAACTCTGATATGGTTCAAACCATTCTACGTATCCGCTCGTGGTTGTACCAGACCATACTTTATAAGCCCAACGTATTGGTTTCCCTTTCATAAATTGCTTCGATCCGTGACGTCCAAAGTAAGGCACCATACTTTCGTTAACGCTGTGACATTCTTCCGTAGCAGCAAAATCAATAAATTTTGCATTCAAAGCTTAAATCAAGGGCCTAGTTGTTGAAAATTTGTCGGTGGCTTCGAGGTGATGGTTGTTATAACAATGAATATTTTGCATTATATAATTAAATCTATTACGTGAAATAGCAGAATACACGAATTTGTTGCCACAGTCACCATTATTTTCGCAATACATTTCCCTTCTTGGAAATCAATTGTAGCCAATAAGCAGAATCACACCAATAAACATTTCACTTCGTCTACCGTTATAGGATCCGCAATTCGGTTTTTCGGGGAAGCAAAAATGTTACTATACGTCATTAACTTTTCAATTAGTTTATTATCAAAAATATTCAGAAAAGTATTCAATGGCGATAGGTTATTTTTTGTTGTAGAGACATTTTGTCATGGAGGCAAGTTGCAAGATAAATCGTTCTCAATCCAAAGGCTTTTTTTAGCAAAATGTGATAACGGCACGTCGTCTTCGCTATCGCAAAATCATCTTCTTTTTGATTATAAACTGACGCCACTGGTGCATTCAGTTGACTGTCAGGAAGATTATCTATGGTTACGTCATCCTCTTCGCCAGAATCTTCATCGGTATTCTCCGCATTAGCGTTGTTAGGCGGAAACAGCACAACTGAATCAGGTAACTGCGAATCATCGTCTAAATTATCAATTTCTTCAAGAAGCTCATGTAGGGTCAATAGTAGCTGTAAAAAAATAATTCGATCAAAGTAGCCGTTTATATCACTGTCCTTTTAAAAGTACAGTGAAATTAGAACCACTAAGAAATATTGACAACGTAAATTTCAGAAAAATTTGTGGTTAGGTTATATAGAATGGCAGGTTTTACACAGGTTAACAACATTTTGTGCTTAACAAAAACATAGTATCTGTATTAACACCTACCTCCAATTATCCATGTCTCACTAGCTATGAGAACTCCCGAAAAAACTATTATTTCTTGTTATAAAAAAACTGGATATCGAGAATGTCACACTAAAATAAAGCAGGAAGATAGTTGTTCTCACAGTAGCATCAGCGCCATCTACGAAATCAACACGATATTGCCGAAAAATACAAATTTGTACCTACGCCGTCCTTTAAAAAGGACAGTGGAATACCACTAAAAAAAGATTTATAATGTAGATGGACCCAGGCGAAGTCTAGCCATAGCTACTCATCCATCCCAACACAAATATAGTCGAGGCAAGATAAATATCGATGCACGTCACCGACTGTTAATGACGTAAAATATTGCGCGGTTGCAAAACTAACTTAACAATCACATATGATTGGTATTACTTGTCACTGAATATGTTGAATATTCGGTTATGTTTTTCGACGTTCTCAATATGAATACGGTATTAAGATTACATAAATCAAAATAATATTGTTATAAGTAACGTAATAAGAAGCAAATAATCAAAATTAATTTATTGATATAAAGGATTTGTGTTATAAATAAAATATTACGAGATGTATTATCAAATATCACCATTACAATACAACTATACATAATGAGATAAACATATTACATATCTACGTATCTCTATTTCAACATATATAACATCAAACATATAGTTCTGTAACGTAATATTTATTTTTATATTATCATAAAGACACTGAAATTCCTATTTTATGAATAACTGCTCAATCAATTTCATCACTGATATTGCACTAACAGAAGATATGCTAATATTCAAAGCTGCGGTAACACGCTAAAATTACATAAATTATTACTCCTTTGAACATTACTTTTATGAAAATACATCACTTACTTCCCTTACTGCT
>SMLS01059704.1:0-16302 GCA_004785975.1 Popillia japonica
GAGAAAGTTAAAGCAGCCGTAGCAGATTTGTTTGGAATTAGTACTAAAGTTTTATACTTAACGCATCCCACTTTCTTTTCAAGATTGGATAATCGTGATCCGAAAACTGAACATGATGAATATTGGCAAATTCATGTTGATAAGGTAAGCGTAAAAATTATAGTTAACTTAACATTAGGTACCTACTAATTACGGTTGTAGGATACTTACGGTTCTTTTTTTTATACATCTCTCCTATATTTAACTGATTACGGTGTGGATTTCACTGGCGGACGACTCATATTTTTGGATGGGAAATCGACTAAACCATTCAACGTAACTTTAGAACCAAGAAAAGGACGGGTTGCAATGTTTACATCCGGTGCTGAGAATGTACATTTCGTTGAAAGAGTAAAATCAGGAGTACGGTATGCGGTTACCATTTCTTTCACGTGCGATATTTCAAAATCGATCGAGGATTCCTCTTTACAGGAAGATTGACCTACCACTTTAGTGATACATACATAGATTCGGATGTAAATAGGAAGGTACGTGTGTGGTGCTCCTGATGAAATGCATTTACTTTGTGATACTTTTTTAATCATAAGTTGGAAAGATGTATTGTTTAGATGTCCCTAATTAGTTAATTGTTAAAATAAACGACTTGAAACATGGGAAGTAATGTTAAAAAAAAAACATTGTTTTTGTTTGAATTTTCAAATTTAGATTGAATGATGGTTATACGTTACCTCATAGTGAACAAAGTATGATTGCGTTACAACGTCGAAAATCATTATAGAACACCATCTTTATCATGTTGCAAACGACAAGGATGTGTAGTTGAATAGATTTTGCTGCTGTAATAAGTATGATTGTTACAAGATAAAATTAAGTAGCAAGGAGATATTGAATAATGAGTAGTGTTTCGGTCTTTCCAACTAATAGACTGTAAATATGAGCACAGCATATCCCACAGCCACGGTATATTTTTCTAATCGATACTTTACGAACAATTTGACATCTGTCTCTGTGGATCCGTCATTTCAATCAGTGATGACGTTTAAACTAGCAATTTATTTTTTGTCTTCCATTCAACATAATATTCCATTACGCGATCTTGAGGATGGTGCATAAGAGTCGAAGCGAAAATTACCTGGTGAAATCGGAAAATATCCCATCGTCGAAAAGAAGTGTAAGTAGTCGAAATCCTTACTTATACATCTCGATCGATAATTTTCACTTCTCCGAAAAAAAAAGGAAAAGACGAAGAAACAACCCGAAGAATTGCGCAAGAAGATTTCGAAGATCACCGATGCCGTGAAGAATTTAGAGTGCAGCCTGTTGGAGTCGAAACAGCACGATCGCCAGTTATTGTTGAATACTCACGGTGAAAAGGTGAAGAATCAGAAATTGGCGTACGAATTAGAAGAAGCGCGCAAGGAGAACAAACAACTTTTAAGTACATTTACGGTTTCTATTGAATACATTACTTACGACAATTAATTAAATTTCTTCCGTCGTAATAGATGTCTTACAGCAGCAATGCAGCAACGATCCCGATCAAGTCTCTAGGTCGGCGTCTAGGAGCCAATTGGATCGAACGTCGTCTTATTCCAGCATAAGCATGGTCCATCTCCAATACAAGTATTACAATTACGAACGATTTGATTTAATTACTTGAACAGAGAGAGGAATTATTTATTTAATAGGTACGAAGAGTTGCTCGCCAGTCATGAGGGCCTGCTGAAAGTTTTAGAATCGAAGATTAAAGAATCGCAACAGTGTTATCGGGAAAACGGCAGCTTACGGGACGAATTACAAACGTTAATGACGCAAATCTCTAATAGCGAGAAGACTATCGAAACTTTATGCAATAAATATTTGAATTTGAAAGAGAGGAAAGATAGAAAGGTAAGTTTAGATCATCATCATTTAGGCAGAGCATTTGTACGGAACGGAATTGTAATCGAGCTATAAAACTTCTCAAAGTTGCACAACTCTATAAAAGTTCACAGTAATAAAATTATTCGTTTTAATAAAGAGAGATCATCATTCTAGATAGCGAATTTAAGATACGAAAGAGATACGCTTCGATTAGTCCATAACCAGCTCGTTCAGTTACTGCACAAGAAATGCATGGACGAAGATCGATTATTGAGCGGTCAATTGCGTAAATCTGCGGAACCGAACAGGGCGCTCCTTCTCAACGAGATCAGGTGCTGTAATAAGTTGCAGCACGAAAATGCGCGGCTCAATCAGGAAAATCGGATTCTGAGATCGCGTTTAGGCATCGCGGACGCTAACGAAAAAAATTCCACGTAAGAACAGTATTCTGGGATAGTAATTATTTGAGTTTTTTCTAAGTACTATATAAGTACAGTAACGGGATATTTTGTTTTATTTATTTGTATATAAGAAAATAGATTCAAATAAAACGCAGGTGTAGAATCTATTCAGATTTATTTATGGGTGTATTTACATATTTATAGTATGTACAGTTTTTATTTAAATTGGTAACTAATATATTATATTGTATCTATATACATCTGTTCATAGTGTGATTCACCTCTGACCTAACACACCATTAAAAAGTTTTCTAAAATGTATGGCATTACGTTGAAGTTATATCATCTGACGAATACCAACTTGGCCATTTAGATATACATACTGGTTTGTTGCATCAGCCGTGATTCACCCCGTATAAAATTAGAAAATAAAACAACCCCCAAAGTGTGAACTGATTGCAATAAGTGAGGAAGTAAGCAATGTTTCAAAATTAAATCTTGATTAAACAATATATATTTTTGTGGAAGAACTCTTGGAAGTCATCGTTTGATATTGCCATTTTTTTAACGATTATGATACAGCATAAGCCTTTCACTCAACTAGTCAACTAATCAGTCTACTAATAACATTATAACACCTAACAATTATGCAACAAAATATTTTGCTAAACTAATATGTCTTACTCATTTTAAAATCAGATAGTAAACAATAACAAAGTACTAGATAGAACTAATTTAAAATATTGTAACAATAGTAATTCAGCAACTAAAACATGAAATCAAATATTTTCAATAAGCAAAGATCCGCAGTAAGTATTCCAATTTCACATTATTATCACAAAGTATCATATCACCGCCATTGATATTTATAAATTTTGTCAAATTTCATCTGTATAAAAATTTTGCAAGGACTCCCAATACAATACCCAGATTTATCCCTTGGTGTTCACCGAATTTGTGATATATGTATATAATCGTTTACCCCACCACGCTTCAAGATCGAATGGTTTGAAATTCTGTAATGAAGGACATGGATCGTCTTTATAAAATAAAATCGTTTGTTTTTCTGCGGAAAAAAAACAAATAACATAACACAATAAATACAAAACGATTTAATCAAAATTACCTCTGTAATAAGGCGAATCATTAGCATGTTTAATCTCTGTGTATATCGAATTCCAAGCTGGAATTTGCAATTGTCAATTGCCAAATTTTATAAAACAAATTAATAATATCAACTTACATTCGTTAATATACTTAATTATTTCTTCATGTTGCGGTGTTATCAAATCCTGAGCTCGTTGTTGATTAGATTTTTTCGAAACATTTTGGAAAACAGGTTTTGGAGGTCCGCTAGAATTCAGGTGGTCCTTATAAAACAAAAAAAGAGAAACAATTGATGATCTACTCACTTTACAGCATCGTTATCTTCAGGTTCAATACTTTTACTTTTCGAATGATCACGCAATGTTTCTATATTTTGAGATAAACCTGAAATAATTTACGTCTTAACTTAGTCGCGAAAATTATATTAAAAAAATTAAAAACCTCGTCTTGCAGTTTTAGCGACGATTTTGCTCGGTCCTTTTACATTGTACATCCTTACCAATTCAACAGTTTAGCAAAAAGCACCTGATCTTTGGACCAGCACCAATTTCTTAACGTAAAACGGCAATATAGTAAAAAAAAGTCGTGATTATCACTAAATCGCTGTATCTACGTTGCAACAGAATTTATTAAATTGTAATATAACTGAAAGAAAGCCGAGCTTTGTTACAAATAAACGCATATGTCAACATCACTGTTTGAGGTTGAGGTTCACCGAAAATTTCGTTAATAACTTCATTGTAATAAATCGGATGTCCCTTCTTTTATTTTTCTACAAATCCGTTGATTTTTATTTACAACGACTTAAATGCGTAATTGCATAACTTATTTTTAAAGTTCAACCTCTTAAAATAACTTATAATTTCGACTTAATTGGCGAATGTGTGGTTACATTACATCATACATCAATTTACATTTTAATGACGGAGAAAAAATTCTTTTAAAAAAATACTACATATAATTATTATAATAAAACTGCAATTACGAAGGCAACTAACTCTTTAAAATAATCGAAAACAAATCTAAAAGATAAAAAACTTATGGACAGGTTATCAAAATTATACACCATCTATCCATAAAATATCGATCTTTTTAAACGAAAAGTGAATTAAATTAGCAGGAAGGAATCTGTTTCGTGTAATTAATAAAACCTCGTTCCCACGATTCTTAATTTGCGTATAGAAAAATAACATTAAAAAAAGGTCTCAAAAGATACCACAAAGATACGATTGTATCGCCAAACGTAATTTATATTGTTTTAATTATATTTTCGAATTAGTATTTTTTATTAAGTTATATAAACGTAGTATCCAAAATTCATTTATCATACTTAAAAAAATAGGACGGTGATAAAGCTTTGTGAGTTATAAAGAGATCTGTATTATCGACCGTTGTTATAACCTTACCTAATTATTTTGTGGTACATATTTTCATAAATCGTAAATAAATTAGTTAGATGCAAATGTACTTTATAGTGAATTTCCCGATTAAATAGAGAATATGTCGGCAGCCTTAGTTAGAAAAAGTCTAGCTCTTGTAGATCCATCATTTAATAGTAAAGGTAACAACTTTCATATCTCAGTGTAATAAGCTTATGAGTAATTATTTTAGCACGAAAGAATAAAGGACCCGTAGATTTTTTGCCGAACGATAAAAAATTTGCGAAGAATATCCAAAAAAAACAGAATAAACGTAAGTTTATACACATGTTAAGTGATCCTTCTCTCATAGACTCAATTTTTTCAGATAAAACAAGAGATTTGCCTACGAAAACGAAAAAACTAACAGTAAAAGATCTGCAGCATACACTCAAATCGAAAAATGAAATTTTACAACGAAATTTAAAGAAATTGGAATTGATTAAGAAAATTTGCACAATAGATTTAAGTAGCGAGGTAACATCTCAAGTAAGTACATGATAATTTTATCAAATTAAGTTTAACGTTAATTTACATTTGCTGTTGTAATATAGCTTTTCGAAAGAGCAGTAAGTCGTAGGCCAGTTAGTATCAAATCACGGAAATCGCAGAAAAAAGAAGAGAAAACTGCCTTTACCGAAGAAGACTTTAAGCGTTTTGAATCAGAATATTTACAATCTTAGTGATGGTGTCGGATAGAGTTGCTGGGGCTTTAGGTTTAATTGTAAGCTTGTTATTTGTAGGATATTTATTTATGCGATTAATTATTTTACCAATTTTACCATTAGATGATGATAACATCTTCAAAATGGGAACGCCGATTGGTTTATTATTATTTTTAGGATTTTTGGGATTTATTTTTATCGGTTTTTTATCTATGTATACGCTTTATATGTTGTACGTTGGGGATGGGAATATAAAAGTGCGGAAACACAATAAGTTCCTGTACGGATGATTCTTAATTCTTGAGTTAGAATAAATTTGTACGAAAATTAAATCGTTTTGTGTTTATTGACTTACAATCGATAATATAATAAACAGAATGAACTTATCACATACAATGATCTGTGTCGTCGTTACTGATATGGTCCTCGACTCATTCCGCTACCCCACCATGTCCTGAAATTAGAACGTTATTAACTTTGAAACTTTAGTGAAATTATATCGAGTTACATTTGTCTGCATTGTATTCTTTCGGTAGCAATGAAAGTGCGTCCTCTCGCCGGCCTGGTGATTCTCGTAGTCGCTAATAATTCTCTACTAATCTTGTTGTATCCGGTAGGACCTGTCGGTTGGGCTCCGCACGTTTCTAACGCTACGAAATCGTCCACGTGCAGTGAGGGCGGCCTAGAAGTATTCGGCGGTCGTGATCGGAAAAGATCCGGCCTTTGCGGCATATTTCTGGAGAATCCTCGACCTCGAACAGGAGTTACTGTTAATTAAATTAAATAATAAGGTGGCATTAGGTGGCCGAAGCGGAATATTATTTACCAAACGGTCGTTTCATCTTTTCCTTCTGCATATCGATACATTTTCCTTTTTCCGTTTGTTCCAATTTATCCAGAGCGTAAATTCGACATAATTTCTCTACTTCCCGGATCAAATTCACTTCCTGCGGTAAATTCTGTCTACACATCTCCACTAGATCGCAAGTTACCTGAAATTAATTTCTCATCTTAATCATTCATTATTCCGATTAAATCGAATTACGTTCTCCATTTCGGTTTCCCCTTCGTCGGAAGGCATCGACAACCAATAAACGGAAGTCAGCCGTTCATCCACCGTCTCGGTCAGAGTATAAACAGTGCGACCGGCGAATTGTACCAATAGCGGTTCGGGCATCGGTAACACCGGTTCCGCATACGTTTCTTTCGTTTCCGGACCGATATCGGCGCTATCCAACAGTTTTATCAGCGAAGACACGCTGTTCGAGAGGTTTTCAAAATTTTTATCATCTTTTAGGATCTCCTGCCAATAACGAATTTTACGCCAATGGTATTAGAAACAGAAATAGAAGAACTTACTTTCAATTGGTTCTCAATCACAAGAAGCGAATGTTTTTCCTCGCCTTCACCTTCGACGGCGCCTTCAGCCGGCGTGATCTTCCATCCAACCAAAGCCCTCAATTCGTCCGCGCCCATCTTCATCGATCTAGATTTAACGAACATCGGACCGTCAACTTCTTCGGGCGTCGAAGATATCTTCAAGAATTGCACTAAAATGTTCAAAGTCGCCAGACAATCGTCGGCGTCTTTCGACAGATTTTTTTCGATGCTCTTCAATAATTTCGCGAATGGTGGCGCCCCATCCCCGCTCGTCCTCTTATTTAGATGATCGCGTACGAAATAGAAGCAATAATCGCGTTCCGTTAACAACAGTAGGATCCTAACCACCGGCAGAGAAGTATCGAAAGTTTGATTTTCGCTGGTGGTAAGGTGGTCAACGATAGTCGCTATGAAGAGCAGCAAATGCTCTTTCATAGGCAGAGCGTTGGCCAGATATCGTTCGGAATTGACGCCCTCCTCCATAAAATTCTGCAACAGTGTGATCTCCGTGTCGCAGAAACTCTGCAGGATGCTGAGGATGCATTCTTGAGCCTGCACGTGGGACGGGGTGTTACTGCTGAGTTTGAGGATCTGACAGAAGCTCTCGATTAGAGCGGGATATTTTTCGTCCCCTTTAGAAGCGGTAGTTGTTGTCGTCGTACTGACGGCTGTAGCGTTGTTGTTGTGAAGTAATTGTAAGACGGCGCATTTTAATGGGCTGTGCGTCACTAGACAAGCTACGAAATTATTTATTAGTAAATGGTTTATTGCTCTTTAATTCTCACATACACATGTACATACATACACACTTACCTAAGAAATTCAATAAGCGTGAAGTATTACTGTTACACGGAACTGCTGCCGTTTTCTCCTCTTTCCCAAGCAGCACGCCGTGAATATTGTCCAGGATGCCTCTGGCGATCATGACGGCCGAATTAGCCGCCAAATCCGATAACTGCACGCACACCCTACGTAACAGATTCAACAGCAGATGATTGGTCGTCGTACATAATCTAGCCACCAGTTCTTGGATCGCTGTGCTGTGCGAATGCAGATGCGCCGACCACAACTTCCTCAAATTGATAGCCCATGAGACCTCGTCCGGTTTCAATTCTTCCGACGTGTGGATGGGCAACGGTAACGGCAACAATTCGGAGAAGATCAACAATCCCGCGATGAAAGTGTAAGGAGCCGTCGTTATGTATTTGATGACCTCGCCGCACATTAACGTCCACAGGGTCTTGTTCAGGGAGTCCTTCTCGTGGACCTCTTCCGAGATCGGTTGCGTGTAAACTAACAACGTGTCCGTTATATCCCGAAGGATCTTTTTCGCTTTCATGTAGTGGAACGAGTTCGTCGGAAAACATTGGAGCAGATTGTAAGTGCGGAGCAGAACCGGAACCGCCGTTAAATCTTTAAAGTTGGTATTCCTGCATTGTATGACGTAGGTCAACATCCTCCTCAATAGCTCTATGACCGGCTGTATGATGTTGACGATGTAAATCCCCTGAGTGGAAACGAAAACGTAAGCGTGCAGCGCCGGTTGCTCGTAGAAACCGGTGATCTTCTGTAAAATCTTGGTCAGGATTAAGACGCCATCTAACGAATGCAACTGCAGGATAACATATTTATATTTCAATTCGATATAATTGTTTAGGGGATTCTCCGAGGTGACCGGCGATTTGTTCTCGTGCTTAGATATGCCGAGGTACTGCAATATCTGCAACGACGTGATCAAATCGCCCGGATACGACGTCACGTGATCTAAACATTTGGTGATTATGTCGACGTATGTCCCGATCTTGTCGTAGTTTATTTGGCCGTTATTTTCGACGAGAGGTTTCACGAACGGTTCCAGTTCGTTTAATTTCATGGCGACGTACGGTTCGAACATCTCCTGCAAATTGATCAGTTGCGTCAATTGTTTCGTGTAGTTCTCTAGGAAGGGGATGTTGGCGGTACACGTGATACTGACGTGTAGCAGATCGACGATATATCCGACTGCGGGTGATTTTCTTACGCGATAATTACTCTCGGATTTGCTGCTGCCGTCCTTAACGATGATGTCTAAGAAATTGATCAGGACATCCATATTGTCCGCCGTGCCTAACACCTCGGATACCGATAATTTCCCAACGTTCGTGAAAGTTAAACAGTAGAGGGCGTGCAACTGAGTGACAGTTTCCGAAGATTCGCAATCGAAATTATTCTTTCTACCGATATGGGCGAGATGTTCCACGTGATACAGCGATTGGAGCTTGTAGGCGAGCGATAAAGCGAGATTGTGCGATTTCACTTCGGAATCGTTTAAGTATTGCATGTCCTCTTCCGGCTGTAATAGACTCTTCACCAGCACGTTCACCACCGAGCAATTCTCCGATAAATAATCCAATCCTTCCTTTTGACTCGCCAACAGATTCAAAGTTTCGCATATCGGCGTCTTGACCGCCGATTTGTTCATCGTCTTCGGATGCGTCAGCAATATAGCGAAACAGGCTAAGAGATCGTGCATCTTGAAAAATCCCATCAGCACGTCGCCGCTATCCACTCCGGCGCGGTTTATTTCGAATTGCGCGGCTACCGGTAAGAATCGCTTCGGTTGAGATAGAGCGAAACAATCGTTGTGCAATACACGTAGGACCTCCTCTAAACAGTTAACGATCATCTTCGTTTCCTGGTCTGAATTGGCTGCGTTGCTTTTAACTCTGCCGACTGACGCGTGCAACTTGCTTAAAATTTCGTAAAGGTTCAATTTCTTCAGGATGGAATTTAAAGCGAATTTCAGCCGAACCAACGGATTCTTTCTCACTAATTCGACGAGTAGTTTATAACCGTTTTGCGGGGCGACGGCGCCAGCGTCGCGGTAATATCCGTTCGTGCGCTTTTCCACGTAATTACCGGTTACGAAGCCTTCGATCGCGTGCTTATTCTGGAGGTATTTATCCAAGGCGCGTAGGATCATTAATTTAATCGATAGAGCCATATACTCGCGCTGGTACAGGTCGAGCAGCACATCGGAGACGTAGAACCTCTTCTCCCACAATAGCCGGATGAAATCGGCGCTATGGCAGCACCATTCCGCCAGTTTAACGCCGCATTTGATGTGCCTGATTTTATAGCAGGCTTTGTCTTGCGCCGTCGCCATTTCGTAATTCAACGCGATCATTATCCAATCGATCAGAGTCGAAATGATGAATTTAATCTGCGACAATATCTCCTGCTCGCTAGCTTCCAAGTTCCTCTTCGAACTCTGCGACTGGGACTTGGTGTATATCTCCACCATACTCTTGAAATATTTGACGTCGGTGATGGTGGTCATCACGTTTTCGCACAGATGGACTAATTCCTCTTTGATCTCCCTGTCTAATTTGGTGAAATTACGCGGACAGTATTCCGTGATGCTAGATTTGAAGAAATCATCCGCGATGCCGATAGCCGTCCTCAATTCTTCATCGATTTCGAAGATGTTTTCGTCGACGGTGAACGAGGTAGCCGTCTTGAACTTTTCCACTTCCGTAGTTCCTGGTATGAACATCTTGATCAGATCATCATTGTTCGTGTACGCATTATAATCGTAATCAACGTCCGGGTAATGTTCCGCGTCATCTACTATATCTTCATCGCTAAGAATCGGCTCGAATTCCTCCACATCCATAACAGGTGCTTCCCCGATCTCGTTCACCGGCGAATGCGGATCTTTAGTCTCTTTAGTAGGACTCTTACCGGCCGCTTTGTTAACGGTAACTTCGGGAGTTTCCTTCACCTCCTTCTTAGCCTTCTCGCGATCTACGATGTTAGATAAAGGCTCCTCCTCGGACAGTACCTCTACTTCTTGCGGCGATAACTCCTTGTGAACGGGTTCGGGAGTGTGCGGTCGTTTCGGCGAGTGAATTATTGGCGGAGGCGTCCGTGGCCTCTTTCTAGTTTCTTCTCTATCATCGCGATTAAATGTTCGCCTATTAAAGAGAAACAAAAATTTATTGATACAAGAGAGAGAGAGAAAAAACGACAACCAACCTATTACTATAACTTTCTTGATGTTCGTACGGCCTCTCTCTATCACGATCTCGTTCTCTGTCCCTATCTCGATCCCTATCTCTATCGCGATCTCGTTCCCTGTCTCGGTCCCAATCTTTCTTCGATCGTTCCCTATAATCGTGTCTCTCGTGTTCCCAATCCCTATCGTGATCTCTATCCCTCTCCCTATCCCTATCCCTACTGGATTCGTTATAATCTCTCGAAGATCGTTCCCTATCCCTATCTCGACTGTGCGATCTTGAGTAGCGCCTCTCCCTGTCTCGTTCCCTCCTATCGGGTTCAATCCTGCTATGTTCGTGATCGGAACTTGAAGATTTCTGAAAATTAAACGTTTGAAACGCCGTCTCCGAATTATTACGATTACTTACAGGATAAGGTCGTTCTCGTTCGCGCTCGATCTCAATAGGCCGTGGTCTATTCTTATTCTCCCAGTCAGTTTCCGGCGTGTGGTGATAACTTCTAGGGTCTTTCGGAACTTCATTATAGTATTCCTGATATTCCTGCTGGTAAGGTTCTGTTTGATTATATTGTGGGTTGTAAGTAGCAGGAGTCTGAGCCGGATACTCTAAAGGCACTGGTGGAACAGGCTCCTGTTGCCAATCAGCTTCTATAGCGTTTTGAGTTACAATTTGTTGCACATCGGCAATAGTATTTGGCTGGGCTGGCAATGCGGGTGTAACAACCGGTGATACAATCTGTTCCGCAATATTAGCTGTTAAGGTGCCATACACAGCTAAAGTTATTGTAGTGTACCATCCTAAAAATTTAATTAAAGTATACAGGAAATAATATATGAATCTGGATACCTCGTAAAACTAAACCGTCAGTTGGTATCTTCCTAATCGTATCATCAGGAACACAATCTAAATTAATACATCCATTTTGATTGTACTCAAATCCTCCTAATGTTTCAAACGTGCTAGCACCCGGTTTTCCTAAATCGTTCACGAAAAATTCGATACGAAATTGGCTAGGATTTGTAGCTCCTAACCTAACACCGCCTGGAAAATCGGCTTGAACTCTAGCACCTAAAGGAATAATGCGAACTTCTGTAACGTACACGGGCTTGGGAAATTGAACGAGATCTAAATTCAGTTCCTGTTGATGTAGAAATTGTGAAATTTTCTTGTCGGCAGTTTAACCTCAAAATATTTTAATCTTACCTCACTATTTTCATGAGCGAAAGTATCGAAAAATAATAATTCTATTACTTCTGCCATATTTCAGAATGCAATCTTATTGTTTGAATTTTATTTTATTATTGCATACTTCTTTATTTACAAACACAAGACTACATATTTCAGTTCCTTTTAGTGTTTTCGGTAAATTTTTGGTAAATTTGTTTCTATTACTTATTACGTTGGTACTTTAAAAATTTGAAATATAGACTATCGCAGTTTTTAAATGAAATTTTAAACTAATTGATAACATTGTTTAATTATATATCACAATTAGAATTTTGATAATTTCACAACAATTATTTTGCCAAAAAAATTTACGTAATGCAATTTATTTTAGGCGCTTTGCAGTTGGTAACAAAGATTTGCGAAACAGTTGTTTTCTATTGTTGTTTGAATAATGTCCAAATAATACGACAATAAAATTATATTTTTAGCTAAAATAAGACAATTAATTATGGTTAAGGGATTAGGACACGTACTTATCGGTTAGTATATCGTATTTCATCATTTTTAATCGAACTTATAATTATATATTTTGAAGGCGGAGGAACAGGCTTCATTGGCAAAGCCCTATCTCGAATCCTAAGAAATCGTGGTTACAATGTGACGGTTGTCTCTCGAATGCCGGGTCCGAAACGGATAACGTGGCACGATGTACAACGTGTAGGTCTTCCGCAAGATGTTACGGCTGTGGTTAATCTTGCTGGTCAGAATGTACTCGATGTTACAAGACGTTGGACCGAAGGATTTAAGCAAAACGTATGGAACTCAAGAATTCAAACGACTTGTGCTCTAGCAAAAGCTATCACAGATGCAAAAGATAAACCAGCAGTGTTTATTACAATCTCTGGTGTTGGAATCTATAAACCCGATAATCATATTGTGTATTCGGAAAATGTGGCAGTCAGTCAATTTGATTTCTTCTCAAAATTGTGCTTCGAATGGGAGAATGCCGCGAAATTGCCTAGTCACGTGTCAACACGTCAAGTGATAATAAGAAGCGGTGTCGTACTAGGCTCGGAGGGTGGAATGATAAAGCAGTTGTATCTACCATTTTTGTTAGGTTTAGGTGGACCGATTGCACCTGGAGATCAATTCTTACCTTGGATACACATTGATGATATTTCGAGATTATTTGTCTTTGCAATCGAGAGTACCAATATATCTGGAGTTTTAAACGGCGTTGCGCCAGAGGAGATCTCAAATAAAGAATTCTCAGCTGTAAGTTTTGTACTAATAATCATTTGCTTTTTATAGATCTTATATTGTTTCGATTTTGTAGTGCTTTGCCAAGACACTTTTCCGTCCAGCTTTAATACCAGTTCCCCAGGCAGCACTCAATATGATATTAGGTGAGGAAAGAGCTAGCATGTTGACTACAGGTCCGCGCGTTCAACCGAAACGAACTCTGAGTCTTGGCTTCAAGTTTCTTTACCCTGATATTAAGTCAGCCTGCGATGAGATTGTGCATACACCGAAAGTTAAAGAGCTGTGATTACGTTTAGTTGTTTATGTTGTAAATAGTTTATTTATTTCCTTTTTCGTTTCGTTTGTGTTGTTAACTAGTTTTAATTTCAAAAATAAATACGATTCCTAATTTGTTTTAATAATTTTGATTGAAAGTGACATCTATTGGAAGGTAATGTGAAATTGTGCCGTCGGTAAATTAGAACTTATTTGAAGGAAATGCATGGAATAGAAATCTGTAAATATGGTTTTTTCATTGTCAATATTTAGAAAACAAAAACGATTCCTAATTTGGGCAAAAAGCGGGGCACCTATTAGAAGCTAGCATGTAATCGTGTTTAGTCGGTAAATTAGAATTTCTTATAATTCATATAATAGAAATTATAACGTAATATTAATGCATTTAAGCGCAATTATTTTGAAATGGTACTATTTTACAAAAAAATTAAATAACACACAAACAGTTTCGATTTTATTGCCTAAATCCCATTGTTTTTCCTAATCGCATAAAAGTGCATTTCACGTACATATGTACTTATCTACGTAATATGTATATAAATAAAATTACATGTTACAATTTAGTCTTCGCTAAACTGAAAATAACAATAAATGTCAACAATACACTTCCCATAACAACGGTGTACTAGGATGAGATTACATTTTATCACAAATCGAGTAATTAAAAAAAATATATATTTTTTCCGTATATGCAGTAGTTCCGTGTATGTAGTTACATATAAAACCAGTACTTCACTAAAATATTAGCAAATTAAAATTGTAAATTGGTATTATACACATACAAACAAATGAATGATATTAAAACCTCGTTCTAATACACCCCCCGTTTTAAAATAATAAATTAACGGTACGGCCTTTCTTCGATCTCCGTTTTCATAAAACGTGTGAATATATGTACATAGCTGACAATCATCTAAAATTCGCGCTTCACTTATATTTCTGCATAAATTCCTTATGGAAGCTGTTGAACATTTGCAACATAATCTTCAATTTATCCGGTTGCGGTAGTATAGTCGTACGGAAATGGAATGTTCCGGGTTGTTGGCCGAATCCGGAGCCGGGCACTATACAAATTCCGGTCTGCTCTAACAATTCAAAAGCGTAGAAGGCGTCTGCAGGTTGCTTCCTACGTTTCGCCTCTTCGATTGCTTTCGGCGGCAGTTTAATCTGCGGGAAAGCGTACATAGCACCCTGGACATGATTACAACTAAAGCCTTCGAAACTATTGAACGCGTCGTATACCATTTTGGCCCTAAGCTGTAATAAACGATGTGATTATTGGTAACAATTGTCACTAACAAAATAATAAGAATAAGATGGTACCTTTAGAGAATCCAAAACTGCCGTCTTCTCCTTTATGAACAGGTCGTAACTGGGTTCTCCCTTTTTCGGCGGATCCACGATACAATCGATGACGGTTTGTCCGAGCACGGTCGGACACAACATCGCGCTCAACGCTTTCAAATACATGAGTTTCACTTGGGGGCACATATTTATCAGTTCGACGTAACCGCCACGCAGGCCGCATTCCCCCATGTAACCCTTGGAGCACGACATGAAACTGGCCAGTTCGTGGTCGCTGTACGGCTTTCCCATTTCCATCATCACCTTTTTGAACGCATGGAATTTGGAACCTTCCGCGTAAACGTTATCTTGGTACACTTCGTCGGCTAATATGAATAGATCGTGTTCGTGCGCGAACTTGACGACTTCCTCGATATTCTTGCGCGACAATACTTGACCGGTGGGATTCCCCGGATTGATGACAACTAACGCACGGGGACAACAGGTTTTACTCGCCTCAGCATACGATCTCTTACAAAATGAAAAAAAAATAAATAAAAACAAGTATGCTTACCTACTGTTAATATTTCAATAGCTTTTAATATTCACCTTTAATTCGTTGACTTCTAATCCCCATCCGGTGGATTCGTTTAAATAATAACCAATTTGTTCCATATCGAATTCCGCTAAAGTAGCCGAGTATAATGGGTATTGAGGAATGGGTATCATCACGCCTGGTTTCTTTGAATTCTTGTTGCATATCATCAATTTTACGATACCTTTAATACCATCACTAGCACCTGCGTAGAAATGATAATGAATATATTATTATATAATCAGTTTTAAATATTTTATTATGTATTTTCTATCTGTTATTTGCGCCAATAAAATACTGTATACTATGGCTATGATAATGAGTAATAAATTGCCAATAATTGATAGAAAAACAATCATAGTACCGAAAAATAAAATTTAAGTTTTAAAAAGTTTAATGGTAATATCTAACAGTAGCCTGTGAATACTATGTATGTATGTATTTACAATAATTAGTGATTGTTATGTAAGAGTAACAGTGTGGCGAAAACAACGTAGTATTTTTTTAGAAGCTAATCGAATGGTGACGTTCTCTATCAAGATAGGAATAAGGAATAAATACTGAATGTGTGCGCATTCCATAGATCAATTCATATTGTAGATTTGAGATTATGTAAATTTAGTTACGTTGAGATGAAAAAACCGAAGTACTTTCTTGTAATTATTATTCCATTTTCAATGTTTACGGTTTTATTGCGATCTTTACGTTATAAATTTAACGTGATATTTTTAAATCTATGGTGTTTATTTATTTCCACAGTTTCCACTCGAATCATTTGACTTATGCACTTTATGTACACCTGGCAACATTTGTGTTTGTTGGGTTAGCACTGTGTGGTTTAATCGGTTTGCACAAATGAAACCTTGCTCTTGGACATTTTGAAAA
>SMLS01059708.1:0-25436 GCA_004785975.1 Popillia japonica
GTGGATGCATTTTTACAAGTAAATAGTTTTAAAAAACTGATTTTCTTGTTTAAATTTAGTAGAAACAAAAAAAGATAATCGAAAAATATTTAACGAAATATTTATTTCGTTTATTTATTCGATATTTTACGAAATATCAGCTGTGTCTACAATTTGGTGTCGCCAAAATGTCAAATTTTGGCAGTGTAACCATGAACGGCAACAAACTAATCGTAAGCCTATATTTTGGCGGGCCATATTCAATTTATTCCTTTTATTAAAAAACAGAGGCGTGATGCTTGGTACATAAAAAACACTATATGAATTTTCTGTGATCGTTTTTATAGCAATTTAATTTTCACTGTAGTTCCAGACAAGAATAAACTTCATATTATTTTTATTGTTATTACAGACAACATTACCGTAGTAAAGTTAAATGGAAAATCGCCTTTATCTGATATAGTGAAATATGTACAATGAATAGAAAGAAAATAGGGATGTTCTAGAAAGCATAACCCGCAGTGCTTATTTTTCGTTATATGTATGTATATAAAAATGAAACAAGCAGGTTTGCAATCTGGTTAGTAGTTTTTCATTATTTTCTGTTTGTGTGCAAAGTTGCAACATTAACCATGAATTAATAAAATTAGGTAATAGCTAATACAGAAAGAACCGCAAACAGACGCAAAGATATTCAACAAGTCAAAAAATCAGAACACAACATGAAAACTATTGCTAAACGGATAAGTTATCTTTAATAATGGAATATTCGGCAATCCTTTCGTTTAGGTTTTGATACGTTAAAATTTAACTATATATATTTTTTGATATTTTCTTTAGATAGGTTAGAAAAATACTAAGGTAAAATTATTAGTGCAGTCATATGAATAACATTAGAAACTGCTATTTATATCTATGTATGTGTATGTATATATTAACTGTGATTTTTGAAAATAAAATCGTACAAGTAGAAATTTATAAAAAAAATGCAGAAAGTAAAATATTGTTTTGCAACTGAAACTAAACGAAAATATATACTTAAAGCCCATTTTACCATATTTTGATTTACTAAACATACTTATTATTGTTAATCTAATTGTCGTTGCCCAGAAACTTTAAAGAATCCCATCTGACAAATATTTAAATTAGTGCAGTGCGAAAATTTATTTATATCCAGCTTTGATCCTCGGTAGAGAACATACAAATTATTATACCCAAACTGCAGTTATAAGTTTACAAAAAAACATTTATTTATCCCTGGATAAGTGGTATTGTTATTAAAATAAAAAAATATATGAAGAGTATAAATATATACCGAAAGGAAATACATAATTAAGGCAAGGTTATACACAATTTGTCGAAAATCCGTCAAAATATATGCACCTGCTAGATATACTCCCACGTAGAATCAATTATGCCGAGCAAGTATTTCTTAATTCTTTAAAAGACACAATACCGTCCGGTTACAAAACTCCCTAGAAAAACTGAAAATTACGTTACAACTTTTCGATTTACAAAAATTTGGAACGTCTGGCTATTTCACATAATTATTGAAAGTTATTTTTGAACGCAGAATTACGACCGTTTTATAAATAAGTTATACTCGTTTGTCTTCCAAGTAACGATCTTGCAAAATTTCCAACATATTCTAGAATTTCAAGTTATATAAACAAAAACCAAAATTAGCGAAAGTACTAAAACAGCATAGTAATAAAAACGGTTACAGTTTATTTATCTTTTTAGGAAAATATATATAATAATAAGATATATGTACAAAAATAAGTGTAATTTTTCATATCATACAACTTCTTCTCTTTTTGCGTACTGTGAATGTTTAAACAATTAATTGCTCACTTTCCAAGCAAGATTTTACGGCCAGCGCCGATGTTTTGGCCTGCCTGTGTGGCACCTTTGTTGGAACCGGCTTGAAGACCAATGATGGATTCGCCAGCTTTCAATTGTTCCTCACTAAATTCACGTACATTTTCGTCGGCTGGTTTAGGTCCCAAGTTTGGTCCATTCCATTCTGGATGTTTGTATGTCTGTCGGCCAAGGGCGAAAATGGTATTCGTTACTTGGGCGATGTCTTTCTTTTCCCACAAGTCGACGGTTTGAAATACGTCAACATCATTAACACCATAAGCTTTGATAGCGGCTTGGAAGCTGAAAAGAATAATAGTATATGGTTTAACGTTAAGAGTATAGCAAATAAAGCTAGTAAAAATAATAATAAAGTTAAGGAGTCCCAGTGAAATGAAATGCATATTACTTTACGTAGAAAATTTTGCAGATTTAGTATCTTTTACTCGTCAGTTATGTCTAAAGTTGCAAATTATTTAAATTATAAAACAACTATACACTTAACGAAAAAAGAGAGCGAGTAGATAATATAAAAAAAAATATTATTTACTTATTGATGTTCTCCATCATCTTGAATTGTCCGCCGGATGTGTTGATTTTTGGAACGGCATTTGGTACAAGTTTGTTGATAAGTTGACAGAGGACAGTACCATCGCGAATGACATCTTCATACAATTCACCTGCTGGGAATTTGGCGCCCAAAACGGCTTCAATCCATTCTTGAGCTTCTTTGTCTTGTTCTGGATTACGCTTACCAGCGATCTTTAATTAAATTAAAAAAAAAATTAATAATTTGCACACTAGTTATAAATTAATTTTAATTGTACCTTAGCACGAACTGCACGTTCCAAAGACATCTTGTAGACGTTTGTTTATGTCGTGTAAAGAGGATTCGTTGTGTTTCACAGCACTTCTGTAACCGAAAACTGAAGCGTCTGGAGCGTCTCGGCGCTTATATTAGCACGGAATGGTTTGTGGTTCGCCCCGCTCCTCTTTCTTCCCGGTTAGATCCCAATGTGGCGTCATTTGACCTCAGATTTTACTCAACCACTATATTTAGTAGATTATTCAAGTTTTTACAATCAATTTTCGACACATATGGTGGTGTGCGCTTTGGATCGGTCATTTCTAGAAAATACGCGGGTTTGCCAAAAAAATTGTCGGCGACGAATTCTTGTTAGTGGAGTTTTTCAGTCATTCGCACAATTTATGTTATAAAACTGTAATGAAAGTACCTACTGGTACAATTCCACTTGCATATGTAACTTATATTAATTAGTTTTATTATCTTGTTTTTCTTAATAACAATAACTTATGTTCTTAAGTAATACCTAACAGGTATGTTCTAGTTCGTTTTTACGATAATTAAAATAGAAGAACTGCTACTTTCGTGAACAACCACTTGTTGATTTTTTTTACATAGGCGCACGTTATAACACCTGTTCTATCTTTAAATAAACAGACACATTTGGCGTCATAATTCTCATGAAAAACAAATACCGGCAAGTGTAAATGTAGGTGAGAAATTGTTTATTTATTCTAAAAAATAAAACGCGATTTTATATGTTTTAGCTCAAGTTTGAATCAATCATTACCTATTTGAATTTCCACTATCTGTGTATGTACCTGAAATTTGTCTTTAATATTTACTACTTTTAAAAGTCTGTCAAGACACTGTAGGCCAAATACACTTTTTATATTTTTATATATTTTATATTTCATATTCGTACATTATTTTTTAAATAATATCGCACATTAGTAAAAAAAATGCGAATATGTAGAATTATTTGTATAAATCATTTTACGAAGTAATAATATAAATACACTGGAAGAATACATAACCTCCACCAAAGGATTTTTTTTGAAACGAACGAATTACTGGTTATTTTTATCTGGTATAATTGTATTTTTGAAAATAATATCGCATACTTCAAAATATCAGAAAAATGATGAATGTTATAGATGAAAGAGATAAGAAAACTGTTTCTCTTTAACGAATTATATAGGAAATCAGATTATCAATGTTTTAACTTGCCCTTTCATATGCGTTGCATATAATGTTGAGAGTAAAGCATGTTGCGCACCCTATGGTAAAAATTATTTGTTTATTTCATAGGTCACTTGTTCATAGTATAGAACCAATTTTCGTGTCACTACAATAGAATGGACACATTTTACACTTTAACGAGACAGCAGATTGGAACTAGTAAAAATTACTTAGTTAACCAATAATAATTAGTGTGAAAAAGATAGATATCGAATATAAAAAAAAACATGTAAAAGAAAAAGGAATGCTCATCATAATGTAACAACCACTATTAAAACTTATTATTTACTTAAAATTACAGCTTGTCAGGCATATCTACTTATTGAATATTTTTCAAACAGATTATACGATAAAAGTTCACAGAAATGACTTTCTACAAGCACGAATAATTCCTAAAATAACAGGTAAAATACGAGTTTGTAGATGAGCACATTTATAAATATTATAAATTGTTAGAGGAATACAAAACATTATGTACGCATTTTTCATCTACTTAAGCAACGACAATAAAAGAGTTAGATTTTTTGTTGTCCTCACTATAATTAGAGGATATGAAGTTATTCGTGGTAAATATATATGAACAGCAGCTAACCTATTATAAGGTTCAATATGTGCTGACCTAAAGAATTAGGTGAAAATTTTCAATTTTTTTGGTTTTATATGCATCAGCTTTAGCATTTCATAGATTAGCTAAAGTAATACAACGAAAAATTGAAATTTAAAAAAAAATTCGTAATCTGATAATAATAAATTTTGAACAGTACATTGTTACGATTATCGCTGAAAATATAATGTACATATGTAGATAATATTAAAAGCTACACATACTGACCAAGCAAAGTTTAATGTGTTGCTACTAAAATGTACAAATAAAAGTCAGTTAAAAAGCTCAAAAGCGCCCCATATGAAAACAGTATGTACCTTTCTATAATTTTACGTTTTATTTGGTATTGTAGTAGCCAATTACATACAATTGAATACTTCTTTATAAGCAAATTTCTTCCTAACTAAAATTATATTTCTTTCTTAATTTTGTTCGAATATTATGATAAGATATTCACTGGATCTCTTGGTGCCGAAGTAAAACAGTAATTCACTTTCACCTATAAAAACACTAATTAAAACGAGTTTTGTTATCGCCTTGATACTGACAGCTTTGGTATCGAAACGCATTGGCAATTATTAAAGTGTTTGGTGTTTTGTGGGTAAAACTAAGTTAGTAGAAGAACTTTATTATTTATATTTATATATATTATTTATCTGAAGATAATAGTATATTATGACACTAGTGCATAATCAAGCTTTTAAAGCACGAGTAACGAGTTTAAAGCCACGGCGCGAAGCGTAGTGGCTTTAACGTTACGCTTCGCGCCGTGGCTTTAAACTCGTTACTCGTGCTTTAAAAGCTTGATTATGCACTGATTATCTAGTTTGACCTATGTAATATTTATTACGTCTTCGATGATCATTTTAGAGTTAGTTTTTAAATTTGCAAATAGTTGTTGTACGTATATGTACATACATATGTATATATTATTATTATGCGGAAATTTAATTTTTGTATCTCGTTTTTTAAATTTGGATTCAATTTTGTCACTTAACTCGTTGATGTATGGAATAGTATAATGTATCTTACTATTTGATTTACTGCATATGTTGTATATTTTAGTTATTGGTTTTTTTTTTACTAGCTGCGCACCGTATTCCTAAATGGTGTACAACTAAACTACTCCAGCGAAGTCAAATATCTAGGGATTACTCTTAATTGGAGGCTAAATTAGAATCAACATCTTCAACCTTTCTCCAAAAGGCTACAGTGGCTTTTCGGTCGTATCAGAGACTTTTTGGAAGAACTTGGGGTCTGAAACCAAAAATGATATACTGGTTATATCACATTGTTATGAGACCAATGGTCACTTACGCTAGCCTAGGATGGTGGCCAAAAACTGCAGTTCCCCGTGCCCACCTACTGAGTATATAACATTGATTTAAAGAGGGTGACTTAACAGGACATGTAAGGATTCTAGGTGACTTCTGAGCAGATGCTCAATCCTTAAACAAGCCAACGCTCAGCATGACTGACAAATTGCATCACGAGCCACCATTCAGGGTGATATTTCCTAGACGTGAGGAATGGAGCTCTGATGGACCCAACTTTCTGTCCTGTTTTCCTCAATATTAGTTTAATTTTCAAATTGGATATGCTTGATTTTGACTGAACTGTCGATATTATGGTTCGGATTACGATAGTATCAAACGGACTTTGAATAATTCTGAGCATTGTAAGCGATACAAACGAGCAAGAACACTACAAAGTCATATCAAACTAAATTTTGGCCAAAAGTGGAGATGTCGCTGACGCCAACCATTTATAGTTCATGATTTTTTCCACTGTTCCAATGACTAATATTTAATTGTTACTCGACTTAAACGTTGCTCATTGACTAATAAGAAGAATTGAAAGATCTACATATCACAACAATGCCTTATAACGAGTTAATAATTCGACTTCTTCTGCTTGGAGTAAAAAAATAAATATTACCTTACGCAATGCCAAATGTTGTTGCTTACCGCACAACGCATATACTTACACATATGTAAACACAGCAGTTTAAATTTAGGCAGCGCGTTAGTTTTCTATGAGGCGTAGGTTAAGTTTCCCACTCAAGTTTATTATATTGAAAAATTCGATAGCGTTCTAGAAATTTTATGCGCAATCATTAGTATAAGCTCCTTCTTCTTTCTGTTAAATTTATAGTGCGTTTCAAAACTGTGAACACAAAACGATACATTCTGTTTCTATTGATTTATTTTCTTCTTTTTCGCTTCAAAGAAAATAATAGTTATGGTTGTATGAGCTTTAAATTTAATAATTCTATTTTTTTTTTGTGAATTGTCTTCAAAAATAGATTGTTTGAACGTATTGAATCGATTCAGAATACAAATCATGTTGTACCTGACTCTACAATAATAATAATACAGTGTTATAACAATAATAGTAAGTTGTCAGTATTTACAGCTGCAGTGCTATACAAGCCTTTAAAATTTTATGCATACATGATTTAATTCTTTATACTTTGCTATATTTTGCTATTTATAAAAGATGCTAGCACAAACGTATTATATGAATATCTGAATATATTTAAACTAAGCTTTTTCGAAAATTCAATATAAAGTTAGCAAGAAGAGATCACATTTTCGATTTTACAAGTGCTCTGTTTTTTTTGTGATTATATATAGGTATACTGCCCAAAATAATTAACTAATATTTATTAAAAATTTCAAAAAGTAATTGGCAGCAAATATGTTTGAATTTTATCTAAAATATCTTTAAATAAGTACTCTCGCATGTTTCAATGTTCTTCTGCAAGTTTCTACAGGGTAAGTTCCTCTTAACTACAAACGGGAGCAGCAGTCTTTTATGCTATCAGTACCTATTTCCTTCACTTCAGTAACAAGCAGATAAGAGTGAAATTTTCTATTGATACATAATGGCACAACATGAATTACCCAAGTCACATGCTTGAAATGCCTATGTCAGTTGGAATCTGTATCTGTTTAAAAATTGGCTGATGTCGGTATTCCGTTAATACAAATCATTGTCATATGTAGGTGTCTACATATGCCCGAAGGACAATGGTTTGCGTTACATTTTCTGCATAACATAGAAGACACCGTTCAATATGGATACAGAAGCATGTCAAGTGGGATAATGATAGCTACGATTAAGTTTTGTTTAGTGAGAGGTCAAGACTCAACATTCAGTCAGATAGCAGACGTATTAGAACTTTGCGTGAGCCAGGAGTATCAAATGGTTCTTTTTGTCAGCGAGATGCTATAATATAACAGTACGAATCTATTGGATAACGCTCCGAAATAGGTTATACATGTTTCATTCAGAGTGGTTTACTTGCTGTCAAACCACTAAAACACTTTGTTCTTCTTTATGCGGAATCAGTAAGAAAACAATTTATTAACAGGAATTGGTGAAATGGACTAACTATTACTAATATTTAATAACTAATAACTAATTATTATAAACCTAAATGTATGTACCTGCCATGCATTGGAAAAACGTATTGTTTCACAAATTCTTGCACCTTATTTATGTAGTTACCAAAAATATAAAATTATAGCAGATGCAGAAAATATTTATTTTGATATTAACAGCTTTTTGCAATACAACTAATAAAGACATATATGTATGTTCATTCTTTATATTGTTAAAGATTCCGGAATTTGCGATAATTATTATCTTCCTTTGTACTAAATAATTACATTAGTTTACTTTCTTATATCAATTAATGAAAGTGCAAGAATAGTGCAAGAGTTAGACCTAACAGCAGAATGTTTGCTGTATACTTCAATTGTCATATTGTCCACAAGGTAATATAATAATTGATCAAGAAAGATGATTTTTAGCATAAACTAATGTGATATATTTTATTTGGAAATTTTATTATTTTGAAGTGCTGCATATCGGTCGGTAATGAATTTGTCAGGTACAGATACAGCGGACGAAACGACAATTTGGCAACAATGTATAGTAAACTTTTATTTTATTTATAATTAATATATGTATTTTTATAATAAAACTATTAAGGTAATACAAGTCGGGTCAAATGTATTACCTTCTACAAAGTTATCTTAATAATAAAACGAAATATATACTCACTGACATTAGAAGTGTTACACCCAGAATGAATCATTCGTTTAACTTGATTTTTTGGCAATGTGATAGTTTTACAATAAACTTTTCTATATTCAGCTCTCATGAACATAAATCTCCTCGCAGAAAAGCAAGAGCTTTTCATTTCGCAAAAAAGTATCAACGATAAAAAGTTAACATCCTTATCATAGCATGCTTTAACTATAGTCATTTTGTTGCAAAAAAACGCGCAAATTACTCCTCCTGGGTGTAACACTTCTAATGTCACTGAGTATACTTATGTTCTTTTACTAGAACTTCTTATTATTGAACTATACTGACTATAAATGACGGCCATTAATCTCAACTCATTCTACTAATTGAATTGCAAATTTTTGCATAGACCATTGAAAAGCATGAAAGCATTAAATAGCAATGTCATTTCTAAGCTTTAACTCAAATTTCTTGAGCCCAGTAGTGGAAATTTTGTTCATTTATGTCGCTCTTGATATAGAAATGTGTTTTACCATCCGAAAGAAGATATTTTCGATATCTTGGTAATTATCATGGATAAGACAATATCATTCTAGGGAGTTAATTTTATTTTGTTCACTCATTTTCTCAGTAACTTTGTATGGATGGAAACCGAGAATGGTAGATTTTTCTTACGTCTTCTTTGTTACATTCATTTCTGGCAGTTGGTGGTCTTTGTTTTTTTCTGGATGATAGATGATTTGCTATATTTATTGTACCAAGACAAATATACTGACGATAACGACGAACACTGCTCCTGTCCAAAACTCATTTGTACAGCAATTACTAAATTCAGTCAAATAAATTTTTCAGCACAAGAAGCACAATATTGTGTACCTCAACTCATTTTCACAATTTTCAATAATTTCATCAAAATTTATAATTTCTTCGTTGAAAAATTTAATGTAATAAAATGAGTAATACATTTTACTCCACCCTATACTTTACATATAATCCAATACTATATAAAATACTAATATTTATTATTTCTCCTTAATTGCATTTCCGATTTCACAAAACACGATTTCAACAAATTTACAATTTAAATTTCAAGATTATTTAATCGATTTAACATAAATTCAGTATTTTAAGTACGGTACCCGCCAGAATAGACAGTGCCGAACCTTAGGGTGCTATTAAGTTATTTATGTAAAATGCATTTGTTATGATTGACTTAATTGTTATTTGCTGGCATATCAGTGTGACAGTGCAGTTGAATTTTAATTGAAAATGGTTCTAACGACGGCGACGGTAGAAAAAGTGTTTTTGGTAGAATATTTCTTTCGCTCATACAGTAATGGTCCCAATGATAATCCAAGCTTACAACAGGTGTCAATTAGATATCGACAACAATTTAATAAACCTGTCACCAGTAAAAGTGTAATATTAGGCATTGTTGAGAAATTGGCGCGCGGTTGCTTGTCATGAGATAATTGATCCCATATTTCGTTAAAGATGATAATCAGAATCCACTTAATACCAACCAACAACGTTAGAGAGAGAAACTTATTGTACCTAATTTTATGAGAAATTTATAGAACTTTTGCCGTGCAGGAAATCTACAAAAGCACACGAAATAGTTTCAACAATATACTACAACGAACCATACATTGTGCGTACCGCAGACTTACTCCATTAGGATTTTGATGTTAAAATAATTTCCTGAGGAACAGACTTCTCAGTCACCGGATCTAATGCCAGCTGATGCATACATTTGGGTAATGATGAACATTTAAATTACAGAGATTAAACAATAAATATGGTTTTTATTTTCGGTACTGTTTATTTTAGCGGATACTATATGTCAAACAAACTTTATTACTTTTTCGTACAAGTATGTTGATTTTAAATAGTACTTATCTACAAAATTAAGTCAATTAGAGTCCAAGTGTGTGCGATCTCACCTGAACACCTACATACATATGTACATAATATATTCTCTAAATATTACAAAATGTTACTTTGTTTATTGTTGCTTATTCCGTGCTTAATATTTGTATGAAATCATGATTTATAAGCAAACGAAAACGGAAAATAAATTTAGATTTGGCAGAAGGCCACATATATGTAAAAGCCGTTAATTAGAAAATTTTCAAATGCAGATAATTCGGTATTCTTTAAACAATGAACATTGATTATATCAGTCGTTATATGATTAGATCAAACATTTTTTATCTTTAATATTAAAACCTTCTATTCTGTAATAAGAAAATAATGACAAAATACAATGCTAATCTTCAATATATGCAATTATAAATTTTTGTAGTTATTTTTCCATTCTATTCTATTTTTATTTTATAAATATAATGAAACTACAGTAATACATTCATAATTTCTTTATTTTTTCTTTTAATTAGTTTAATTCTTTCATTTTTATTAATTTTATATGGTACATATTACACCTTCGTATTCAATGGACTAGAGAATCGTTTTTGGCTTATATGAAATCTATCTATGTATACTTTTAAATTCACACAATATCATTAAATAATCAATTTTTTACACACACCATATCAACCTTGCTTATTACTTCTTTTATTAATATTATATATAACATCATACGTACAATCATAGAATATATACAAAATTTACAATTTACTAGTATTATAGAAAATCGACTTTTTCAAGACACAAATTCCGTTTTTTTTAATTATAGAATGTTTGGATTCGTTTTAGTATACGATCGAAATATGTTTTTAGAGTTTTATTTTTATTTACAGAATTATTTTTAAAAAGTTGGGCGATGAATACAAAGTATGTATATATGTATGTGATAGTATATCTCAGTTTTTAAAAATCGTATACCTTCCGTATTTTGTTATTTTATTTTTACTAAAATAAAGATGTATGCAATAAGATTTTCAATAAGGAAATGAACTTACTCCAATTAATTTCCTTAGAAATTCTTATTTAGTAAATACAAAATTGTGGCCTAATTAAAATAAATGATTCGCTGCTGTTGGTTTAAGATGGTCGCTCAGAAGGTAAGATGCTGCCCCACCACCAGCACCTAAGAGTGATGTGAAAGGTGCCGAAAGGGCGGCCGCTGCAGCTGCGGCTGCATGATGTGACCCATGATGACTTTGAAGATGCGAAGGTTGGGAGGACAACACTTTATTCGCTTGTTGCACTAATAATGCTGTGTTGCAAGACTGTGGACTCATGGAGGGCCATTTGTTGTTGTTCGTTAGGGAATCTTCTGATAATTTACCTATAATACATAAAAAATTAAAATATGTTTTGTTTTGTTGTAAAAATGTTATTTATAATTGATTTTACTGTTTTGTTGTCTATGGCTTAAATAAAAATAAAACTTGTTTCTTCTTCAATGATAAAATATTTTTTGCGACTATTAGATAGGAAATTTATAGCATAGGGTTTATAAATTAATATGTCATTTCCTTGTCTTATTAGCATATTAAAAGATTTCTGTGTACGTCTTGACTGTTTAGTTAAAATTGAATCCATTAATTATGCCACGTGTAAAGCGAGAAGCATTTATAACATTCAATATGCCAAAAAAGCAGAACTTTTTCCTGGTGAAACCCATCCTCGGTGTATGGGACTTGCAACCACCTAGAAATCACACTTTGTTAAGTGCAGCATATACATACTCCGCGACTAGCCTTACTCCAGAATGGCATGACAAAGTTAGTTTCGATTGACCGTTTCGATGGCTTGGATCTCGTTCATCTTTTCCTTCAGTACCATCTCGACGAATATGAGACGATCTTCTGCAAGTGTTTCAGGCAGCATTGTTGGCATGACGCCATCCAGCGACTTCTTTTTGTAGCACTTCTCAATAATTATTCAACCTCCAACACTTATAAAAGGTATGGTTTAGCAGAGTCACGATATTGACATGAAACATTGTCTACTTTACACGTTCCAACTAGATATACCCGTGACCATTTAGAAAAAGGGGAAGATAGTCGTTTACCTCACCGTAATTTCTACCATTCTCTCAGTAACGTTATGGATAAGCCTTTTCCATCCACCGTTTTCTCGTTTCGTTCTGTTAACGTTCTTGTTAGCTTTACCATGTAAGCGCTTTAGCATACATTCTTATTTGATTTGCACTGGCCGCTCCTCAAGTCCCGTAAACTGTCATCTTTTCTCAAGGCCAGTACGGTTTGGAAACCATACCATACTATCTAGATATCCTGAGGGTTCTTGGTTGCTGCATTGAAGTCATCTTGTTACCTTGTTGGTTTACCGAATTTATGAATGAAAACTAAATAGTCAACGCAATTTGGCAAATTTTAACTCAACATATTATTTATAAATGTTTAGAAAAATTGACGTTAATTCAACGACATACATATGTTTTTGTACAGCCACTGCAAGAGATCTTTATACAAAAATCGGGTGAACTATAATTTTCGACTTTACTTATATGCGTCTCCACACACGACACACACGCATTACCGTCATTGCAGTACAATTAACACTACGGCCAATTTCACGATAGGACAAACCAACATCTCGACATACAACACTTCTACCTCTGTCAAAGTCACTAACACGGTGATAATTTTGACGTCTTCGAACTCTCATTTTGTTACTCTTAACACTCGTAGACGGGCACGCTCTCATGAACATGAAGCTCTTCGCAGTAGAGTAAGAGAATGTTTTTTTTCACAAAAGGTATCAATGATAATGAGTTGACATTCTTATCGTGACATGCTTTAAATAGTCATTTAATGCCAAAATATCAAGTTGAACAAATTACTCCTTCTGCGTGTAACACTTCTAATGTCACTGAGTATACATATAGGTGACTAATAACTAGCAATACTTAGCCCTCGAAACGGAGTTTGAAGCGAAAGTTCCTAAGAAATTCCTAGCGTACATACATACTTTCAATCACGTAGTAATCAGTTTTAACAACAAATAATGATGCGATTAATAGAACCTGAAACCAAAGCGGAGCTTTGTGAACAAAGTAGATTACGCGAAGAGAATCGTGGTTAAACGAAGGAAATTTTGTTCGGACAATGAATAAATATTAAAACTTTAAGAAGACATTCTTCTTTCTACCGGTATATTGACCACGACACACATATATTGTGTCGATAAATAAATATTTTTAATATTTTTAAAATATGCTTTATATGTATGTTATTCGTGTATCATTAAATAAACAAAATAAAAAAATACAAGAATATAAAAATATGTAAAATATAATCACCAATACACTGCTAACTTTACCAGCTAAGTTTTTTAATCCTTTTTTTGAGGATATCGTTTTGTCAGTAATATATATTATGTTTTACATTGTTAATTTATTACTGGAGTATAACGTTTCGGAAATATATTTTATTACACTACAATATATCATTATACCTGTGCGAGTTTAAAGTCTTGTATATAGTAATTATATTTATATGAATATTAAGCCGAGTCAAATTAATTAATTAAATTGCTGTGCTGCTTTAGCATAGTTTTAGACAATAACATTCTACTCGAAAACATAAAATTATAGATCTGTTAAATAAAACACTATGCCCTATCAACATACGCAATAAACTAAATTTACTACACAGCGGCATACGGCCAGAATAGCACAACTTTAATATTCCTGCGATAATAAATCAACTATATAACGAATAAACGTTAAAATACAGAGTAGAAGACAATGATACAGAACTAAATAGTTGGAATGGACTCTATCATAATACCATTCGTTCTATGCGTGAGCACATTTTTCAACATTCGCAGCAATCGAACTAGACGCACGCATACATATACATATATCTGCGACATCACAATATTATTTTTATATTTGGGTTATTTCGGAGAGATAAATCTATAGAGAAGCTGTAGGATGGGCGAGAGCAGCTGGCGAACATCAAAACACTTCGCAGGATGCGTTATTCATTTCCGATAAGCGCAAAGGCCGAGTCTGTCATAATCCTGTGGATATGCCTATATATACATAGTGTAGAATCGAATTCCTGCTACTACTACCACCATCACCGACGCCATTCGGTTGCTTGTGTTCCTGCTACTCTGTTGCTATCGCCCGACTACGACTTTGTATTCTCGTTGGTTCGCACAGGACAGAAACGCCACGCCACTCTGACATTTAATCTAGAAAATTGCCCGCTACCGCTCATTTATTTCCATTACTGTCAACTCTTTAGTTGGCGCTGGGAGTCTGCAGAAGCGAGCAATCTGATGTCATATTACTTTTAGAAGGGGGATACGATGCGATAGGATGATCCAACTCTGGCTGGATGACTGGATGGCTGGTTGGCTGGCCTGGGCGAATCTAGTAGACTCGCCGTTCTTCTTTCTCCCATGGTGCTAGTCTCAGAATTTCCCGTTTTCTTTTTTCTCTCGCTTAGGTTGTGCATTTTCGTGTATTGTTTTTTTGGATCCAGAAACAACTTGTCTGTTGTGTTTTTATATTATATTTTCTACGTATTTTGTTTTTAGAGATGCGGAGAAAAAGAATGAAGACATTAACATATTAAAAACAGTAACATTAATAATACGATTTGCTTAGAGGATATCGTACAAAAAATTAGAAATCGAATAGCAGGTGTACCAGATGAATTATAAATTACACAAATGCAATTTTGGAGACTAAAGTAGCAATAAGTGCCTGTACTTAATACGTACATATGTCCGCAATATCGATAACTGTATTTAATTAGATCAATTTAAAATATAGCTGATATTAAAATGACACTGTCGTATAAAAATATATATAAGATAGCCTAGGTTTTTACTGTTAATATTTTTACGGAAAATGTTACAAAGTTGCAAATACCTACATACATAGTTCTAGATTTAAAAGATCTAGGTATAGTAGACGTTAATAGATTATGAAAAATGAAATTTGATACATGGTGAAATTATAAAATACTGTACGTCTCGTTTAAAATAAGCACAATAATAACGGTTAAATATGTCATTAACTAAATGTCTAATTTTAGACCACCCTAAGATTTATGACAGCTGAACATCTGTTAATGCTTTCCATTGTTAATCTAACTCATACAATTTAAATATACAGAGCTTTTACTTAGAACCAAACCCACATGATCTCTGACGTAATATGACGTAAATAATAATAAATACCCTAAACTATCGAACCAGCAAGTTGCAAAGTAGATATGTGACAGCTACCAGCAAATACCATGTGTGCTTGGTGAGTTTTAGATTATCATCATCATCATTACAGAAATGGTGGACGAGAGGATAATGCGAATTGGAATTATTCTCTACAAAGTTGTATTGAGCAATTTACTGAGGCGTTCCCAGATTTTGATATTGATTACGATGAACTAAAACACTGCAGGCATGTTATAATTCATCATTTTGAAGATAGACATTGCTTTTCCAAAAATAAATCTACTGACAGACCTACAAAATTAACCGAACATGTATTAGATGATATTTATGAAAAAATAGAACGTAGTCCGCAGAAATCTGTACCAAAATTAGCTAACCAGGCAGGTATTACTTACATGTTTTAATATTAAGAACTCATTATCGTTCTATTTTCTTTCAGAACTTTCTGTGGGAACTTGTCATAAACCACTTACAAAAAAGCTACCCTTTCTTCCCCACACAGAGCTAAAAATACGCAAGAACATCTCAGACAATTTTTTGATGGTAGACAGATGAACGAAAACTTATGGTCTCCACGATCTCCAGACCTGACACTATTAGATTTTTTTGTTCGGCAATTTAAAAAATAAAGTCTTTAGAAATAGATTACAGGATTTAGAACTTCAAGCAGCTATACGAACACAAATAAAAAATCTCACTATAGAATAACTGCAAATTTTAAAATCCAGAGTAAATATTTGTTTAGATAACAATGGAAACCACTTCCAACATTTATTTATAACTTTTTTTCCGTTGCTTAGTTGTGATTATTTACAATATAAACCTAACCTGTAAAATTTTAATTGTCAATATGTAAATAAACATTTCTGAAGGAATTTTATTTTTAAATATTACCATACTGTTAAATGAGTTGCATATCTAAAAGAGTAAGTCACGTGGGGTTTGATATTAAGCGAAAGCACATAAGTATATGTACATATCTGGAATAGAACACCTATACTGTAATTTAAAAAATATGCTCTATGCTTGTTTTTTTTTGTGTCAAGCCAATGCATGTATTATTTCTGGTTCTTATTTGTAAAATGGATGAATATAATGCTTACATCTCAATCCGAAAATACTGTTATTTAGTTACTTCCAATCATTACAACCGTAAACGTATATAATGTAGACTTGTAGGAAAATATTGTGAAAAAACTAAGACCAAAGTAATACTCCTATAAAAAGCACTAATCCCAGTTTAATTAGTAGAATCAAAATTTATTCTAATTTTAATTTCTTTGAAAGTTACTGTTTCGCTTAATGTAAACATGGAAATATATTACCAGCGGTATTTTCCTTAGACTGCAAACTGGTTAATTGTTTTTTCAATGTCGGATTTTGTAAATCGATTTATTTTTCCATAGACTTAGCAAAATTTTCCAAGCTGGTAAAAACAATTAAGACTGGTTGTTAAATGTCAAGACATTGATTCTTTAAACTCTTCATACACAGTTTCTGCCAGGAAAAATATTTGTTTTTCACTTACATTCCACGCTTAAAAAAGTGGTTACATAGGAAAACAATGCGATCGAAAGTCTCATAGCTACATAAATTCAGAAATAGTTATGTAACCAATAAGGGAGGTAAGGAAGATTTACCAGTCGCGAACAAGCTTACGTCCGAGGGCTTTTGACTCAGGAGGTGCAGTCCGAGCCTTGTAAATATTACCTCTCCAATTGGTTATAATATTTTACGCGTTTTTTTTTTCTGGAGTAATCAAAGAAAGTCAAGGCTCCATCCAGTTTGTAATATAAATAGTGGATGCTCAGGAGTACATTATTTATAAATGAAACTGTGTCAAAGTATTTACGTACGTAAGTATTACGACGAGTTACGTCATAGCCAGTAAATTCAGAAATGGCTATCTATACAAAACGAAATACCCAACAATAACTGTTCCCACTATCGAAGATATCGGGATATTTCCTATGCAAAGGTGCCTGAAGTTCACCGTTAACATGAATTGCATAAATTAAGAGGTCATGTGTTTAGATGCACGTTTTTTACTTACATCCCACCCATCCTTAACAACTGCAGTCATCCTTAACCAACTTACGTCCATGGAAACAATGTATTAAGGCTTACTGTAAGGGGAATGGGAAATTTATTATCTATTTTAATTCATAAATTATAGATTATAGGTATACAAGATATTAAAAGGGATGTGACATGTAATCGGGAAGAAGTATTGCCCCATTACAAGCCCAATAAATATTTTTGTAGGAATGTAAAATTATTTATACTGCCAAAAAGATGATGATTAGGTGGAGAGGTATTTGAGCATCCAGGACAAAACCAAAAGAGCAAAAAATGATTGTTCCATAAAGCTAAATGTGGCACCTTATTTAACAAACCCACGACATAAGCATGGTACATAAAGTGATGGACATAATTGTGTTTCTGGAATAGCGAAACGAGAACAGGATTAATAACCAAATCAAAGACAATCTAGTAAAAACAGACCTTGTGCCGCAATAATATTGAAGCTTTAAGCGCAGATACATTTCAAATTATGTCCAAAGCCTTAAAAGCAATATTAACTACGCCCTCTTCATGGGTCAAATGGAGTAGTCCATAGAGCCGAGACTAAGATAAATATAAAGGCTATTCATCTTGTACAAGATTTGAATGCTATCCTTACTCCAACTGTGAAAATTAGGGGTTGGTAGACGCAAAGTTGTTGACACTGCCGACATTTTCAGGTGAAGACTTCTGAGCTACTGTTCGTGACTAGACTGAAATCCCTCGCCTCCTCAGGAATCAATTATCTCGTGGTTATAATCACTAAATACTTCCATGCTGTCTAAAAATCTATTCTAATAGTGGTTAGTCGAAAGCCCGAAAAAAATTGCAAACCTCGAAGTATTGACAACCGGACCATTGAACATATCTACTGTCATCTGATCTATTCTAGGAAATTATCTATTTCCAACGTTTGTGCAGTGAGGACAGAAATTCGGTGGAGACGCATCGGACAATACCTAGGCCTCGCGTTAGATCAAAAACAGGCATGGTGAAATCATATAGACATCTTAAACAAGATATTTTTCGCAACTAGAAATATGCTGATGTTATTACTGTACACGGTAATCGCGAGACCGGCTTTATTATATGGTTCTCGAATGTGGATAACTACAATATATCCTTCCATATAGGCTGGAATCTCAGCAAAACAAGTTGCAGAGAATCACAACACGCGCCCCATGTTATTTTCCGCAACACGTAATTAAGGAGAGACTTTCAAATTGAAATCCTAAAGGAATATCTTAAAAAAGAGGCAACAATAGGCTGGACGCCAACTAAAACGTCTACCATACCATTGGTTTAAGAAGTAGCAGTTAGCACGTTATAATTCGGTTTTTCAGTCGGTGATTGCCGAAGATCAGAACGCTACCCGACAACACCAGATTATCCCACCATTGATTTCCATTTTCCCATTCCTGATGCAGGAAACCTGTATAAATTTCATGAACAAAAGCTTACACACTAGCTAGCCCACAGGCAATAAGGGCCCAGAACAAGAAACACTAAGAAGTCTCAGGATAAAAATCCGACCCAGTTGAGCGCAAAGAGATCCGACTAAAATCAATTTATTGTTTTATACGTGTAATTAAGTCAAGTGTGTAGATAACTCAGTTCCATTAGTGACTTGCATCTTGTTTTCTCTTCATAAGTCAAAGTCAGTAACTACTAATATTAATTAAATTAAATTCCCAACTTCACTTCTATAATATATTTTTCTCATAACGAAACGAAATGGCCATACAACTATATTAAAGAAGTGAAGTTGGGAATTTAATTAATATTTACACTAGCAACCATAAATGAGGAATCAGTGCTATACTGGTATATTTACTCGCGCTTTTGATCTGTTTCACTTACCGTAATAAAATAGAAACTGTCATTTTTTCTCGGAATATTTAAGGAAATTATGACCACATGAAAAAGAGACGGTATTATAACGAAAAACGTAATAATTTTATTGAAATTGATTTATGGCCACAAGTATTGTGGAAATATTCTTTCGTAAATATTTGTGTAAGTTGGTTTGTCCTATACTGTGCATGTAAGGGGAGTTCTATTGTCGAGTATTTATACAATTACGATAGTATTTCGCCCTCTATCATGTGCAAAATATTAGTTTACATTTAGAAATTGTACGAGAAGGTCGTGAAGCTTGCGTTTATGAATAAAAATTAAGTGATATCTTGCCAAAACGAAGTCCGATAACACGTAGGGCCATGTTAACGCTACATAGAAAACACAATTCTTTGTGAATAATAGCACATAAACCTAAATGAAGTTTTTGGGAAGTGCAAAGAATGGTACAGCGTTATCAGACAACCGGAACCAAAGCACGAAGACGTTCCGGAAGAGCCATGACTACACCGAATGAGAACTTGACAATTACATTAATTTATAAACGAAACAGACGCCTAACACCTTCAAAAATTCGTGGACAGTTGAAGGCCGCGCTCACAACAGTGAAGAGGCGGTTAAGGAAGGTGGATTGCATATATAGTTTCAATAATTACTAGATATAAAATAAAAGTGAAGATACAAAAAAATTAATATTTAATATAATATTTAATGTAAGAAAACGATAATTCATCGCTTGTAATTATTGTGATATAACTACCATTTATTTCCACCACTAAGGTAAGAGGCATGTAAAAGATATTGTATAGCCGCACCTGTTGCTAGGATTCACATGTACATAATTATATTAGTACTCGCTTCCATTCAAATCTAGAAATTGGCATTAAGAAACACTATCAATGTACATTATTAGTAACGTATCCAGAACGTAATTATGAAAATATTTGTCAAAAATACATTTTGTTTTAAGTCAGGTGTGCCATTTCACTGGCGAAGATATTGAAAAAAAAAATAGAATTCCACTAGTATGAATTCTGTTTTTTTTCAACATCTTACCTACTTCTTGTCAATTATATTTGAAAGAAATCATTATTTGTGCCAAAAGCTATCATAGAACTTTGGAAACTTGGAGGTAACTTGGCATCCGCAACCTCTACATATTCAACCCACAATATAGCATTTATTCAGTTAAAAAATCTCTACCCATTTATCACGTATTTTAAATATTTTTGATGTAAGCCACCTTTGCAAAAAAGAGGTGTAAAAATAAAAACATGATATATTAGCCGCACAGGCTTAATCAGATTGGCAATAAAAATTATTTGAATTGCATTTTTCTTTAAATATACTTTTGACGACGCGTGCATGTAAGTTACGACCCACGTATAATGTACGAATATTCATCTGCATGGTATATTTACCGTTCATTGGTTTGATATCGCCGTTGGACGAGGATTGGTGGGATGAAGCGCTGGTGTTAGAATTGGGGGTAGTCGATATGCCGGAGTGCGGGGAACCGGGTTTTATGTCCTTGCTGCCGCCCAGATTCGATTTCGTCGTGCTGCTACTGTTCTCCGCCTTGATGTTCGGTTGACCGCTTGAGCCGTCGCCGTTGGAATTTGTCGCTTTCTGTTGAGCCAAACGTTCTTGTTTTCTAAATTTTGCCCTGCGATTTTGAAACCATACCTAGAAACAGAAATTGCAATAATCCTCTTTGTCATTCATTTTTTATATCTTAAATCTAATTGTAGTCAGTGATAATAAATTTGACGTAGATGTAAACGTCATGGAATTTATTAGCGACTATATTCTGAAAATCAATAAGAAATACTTACATATACTATATAATTACATATGTATGTATACACATAAGTACATACATATATATTTTATATAATTATGTACAAATTGATTTTGTTCGCTAGCTACAGAATTCTTTTCTATCAAAGACGTTCCCGTTATTCTCTGATTTTCATATTACACTCAATGCGTGTCAAATTTCAATTGCTACTGGCGGTACAAAGACTCTAGCAATAAGTACTAAAATCACTGTACAACTTGATTTAATCCAATATTATACTTTATCGTATAACCTCACAGGATTACCTGATACTATGAAAAATAAATTTACAGTTTGAGATATATAATCCAGCACATTAACGCTTAATACGTTCATTTAAATAGTATTGTTTGCTACTGACACTATCTCAATTCCTCAAGTACAACAGCATTGCCAAGGTAGTTCTGATGTATGTTAGTCTACTACATTTGCACGGGTATACTACTGCATAAAATACTCACTAAGCATACTTGATTTAGAACAGATTTGACTAAAATTTACAAACCCTTATATAAACTTCAAAACAAACGAAAAATTATCACAAAAAGGTTTGCTAAATCATTACATCGAGTATTGGCAGGGAAACTACTATTTCTCTCTTGTTCATATAATCTAATAATATAACACATTAGACTAACTACGGGCTGTAGTTGATTTAAACACAGTTAATTATTCTGTTGAGTGTAGAATCAATAAGTACATATAGCTTTAATTGGAGACAAGTCTTACGAACAACTACACATAAAATATTTCTAATAAAATCTATCGTGCCACGATGTCGATCTTCTGCGTTGCATGTTGCCATTCTATCCTCTTGACGCTTTGAGCTTAGACTCGAAAGGGGGTCTGATGTACACACGACATGCTCAATACGATGTCCAAGTGCATTGCGATATTTTAAAATCCATTCGTGTTTTATTACAGAATTGCACGGTTGCACCATTGATCTACTCTATCACCGGCGATTGCTATTGCTTTGGGCTAATGAAGATTTTTCCAGTAATAAAGATTTTTCCAGTAATGATTTCTAACTATCCAGCCGTCGTATTCAGTTCTACTTTTTAGATTATTCTTAAAGTAATGATCGCTGCTTTGGTCGATCAAGTGTTGGACTGCCACGTTTTAACCTCTATAGCTCAGTGCGCTGCGACTGCCTTGGCCTTTGCTTCTTACGCAGTAAGAAATTCTGTCTTGTAAATTTCCATAGTGCACTGGCAAAATATTTAGTGTATAATAGTCCTTCACACTTCACTTGCACACGCACACTTCTTATGCACTTTAAAGTACCCATACACTAGAAAGAGTAACACTAGAACTAATGTTATATACATAGGTTAACTTGGACATTATTATACATATATTGTTTAGTAATAATTATTCATTCTTCTAAATAAAAGAAATACATATTTTGCAATACTTTGTTTTAAGACTTTATAGCCCTTGAAAATAATCTAGACAAGATTATCAACAAAAACGGTAGATACTGCACATTAATTACATTAGAATGCGGCTAAATAGTGTGGATTTGTATTCCACGTGGTGCTAATTTTATAATAGGAGTTACACTATAAAATGTAGTGTTCAATTCTGAACACTAGTATGGATCTCCCTGAACAAAATGGAGTCTGACAATGGCTTACCAGATGGTTCCACCCACAATAGAGTTATTTAGTAAGAATTATAGAGGGATTTACCGCACTGGGAGAGTATTGTTTTCTGATTTAGTACTGGGCTCGCTTAGTACTGGCATATGATATGCACGTGTTTAAATTAGTAAAGGTAACATGGTATACTCACTGCGGGTGCTCCACCGTGACCGACTTACACGTCACCATCCTGTACGCTTTCGTTTATTGCAAACATCCGAGCGTCTTTTTGAGTAGTAGGTAAGAATAGAACTTATACTGCTGCTCAAAATCAACTCAATCGTTACAACTTATTTAAAGAAGATCGCCGTTTCGTTTACTCAGTGAATAATATCGAAATGTCTTACAGTTGGCTTACGTTTAGTTTGGTTACCAGCAATCTTTAGAAATTACTTACTTTTGGGGTACTAATACCACCGGCAATGGCAGTAATTGACGTAAGTGAAGAGACGTTGTTCTTGCTTCTTCAGAACGTTGGGCTACATAGCTATTCCCTATTCATAATTCTTGTCTTCGGGATAGTAGGAGAGACATATACCAACTTATAAATCGTAAAAGGCCGCACTAAGGGTAGAATCACCGTCGAGAAGTAAAGACATTGCTCAACGTAGAACATTAAGAATGGAAAAGATCATCAAGATGCAAGGATACATTGCTGAGAAATTGGCGGGCCAGGTGTTGTATAAAGTATGTATAAGAGCCATTTTTATTAGAAATGCAAGAGCATGTACACAGTCAAGAATTACTTTTACGATTAGTATTCCAGTTATAGAAATTTTCCTTCCAGTTATTTTAAAATAAAAGACTATTTTTGACAATTGTGAGATATATTGCCACGTAAAGTTCCATTACGTAGTGAAATAATAGATCTTCGGTAAATACACCTGAATAGTGACATTGGCGTTCGTGTTGTAGTTCCTTTTCTCTTATTTGCCACTATCTACGGGCAAGAAATTGACAATCTTTTTGAATCTCACAGTACACACAATGCGTACAATGCATATGTAGGTTCTCTAGATTATATGCGTATATTAAATGCTATCAAATCAAAAGGATTAAAATATGGAAGAATGGAACGTACAAACTTATAAACATTGCGAACTAGTCAAAAATAGAATCCAGAGTACTTCGAAATCCAATCGTGGCCCAGATAGCGAACCTGAGCCCGGACAGACCACTACCATTTATACTAGGAGCCCAAAACATCAGTCAGTAATAACTAAATAGATCCTTTTAATCGTAAACCGTCCTGACAAGCATATTGCCTCTTTGCTTTTTGTCTTTCTCCTTATACCATGAGATTGTGCGATTGTTCAAAAGAAAACAGGAAGTGGAACACATAAGGGCGGTGGTGGTAGGCCAACAATCCGTAAAGAGCAAATTATTGAAAATGTTCGAGAAATTATTACCGCAGCACTAGCAACATCTTTGCGAAGAGTCATACAGCAAGTTCCCGTATCTATGGTACATGCAGAACAATGTTAAAGAGCGACATTGCTTTATTTCCTTATAAGATGCAGGCCAATCTTGAATTGTTACCGCCAGTGGTTCACCCGGCATTTATTGAACAACAATGACCACTGAAATTTGTCATTCTTTACAGATAAGACGTGGTTTCATTTGTCAGGGTATATCAATTCACATACCATGAAAATGTGGAATGCAGAAAACCCTCACACTCTTATCTCCAGAAAGTTGGACTGTGGATTAATGGATTAATTACACAGCACTGATACCCATAGTCTCTGAAAGAACCATAAATGCCCAAAAGTATCGAGACAACATATTAGAACCCATTACAAATCAACTTCACGAAGACGAGCTGCAACAAGGATATTTCCAACAAGATGATGTCACTTTTCACACGAGTCCGCAATCTATTGCTTATTTACGACCATTTTTGGTGATTGTCTGATCAGTTTACGTTGTGAACGTTATCTGAATTGCCACCAAGATCACCAGATTTGACTCTCCTAGATTTTCATTTTCTTACATACTCGTACATTTGAGGAATATTATTTTGAAAATACCAGTTCACGCACTTCCTAGTTTGCGAATATTTGATGAATATACCAATATTACGCGCAAAGTACTCCGGAACACATTTGAAAATATGGAAAGGCGTGTAAATTTGTGTTTGCACAAAAATGGTGGCAATTTTCAACATTTTATGCAATAAATTGAAAATAAACTATAAGTAAACCGATAGGTACACAACATTACATTTAAAATAACTCCGAGACATAAGTATTGTTATGATTTATCTGACAAGATGATCAGGTTATACATGGTGACATAGAAAAAACTAGAATGCATAGCAATATGTGATCCAGGACAAAGAAATAACAAAAAAGTTCTTATACACACATGTCCGATTGC